>OZ005655.1:263855038-263890038 GCA_963930645.1 Salticus scenicus | reverse complement strand
AGATATTCAGACAGAATTATTAGCTACTGGCGTGAGCGTGGATTCATCAACAATTCGACGAAGGCTTATTCAATCTGAGTGATTTGCAAGAACACCAATCAAAAAACAATTACTAACACCTGCAATGAAAAGAAAACGTATGAACTGGCCCAGGAAATATCAATACTGGAATGCACAAGACTGAAAGAAGGTTGTATTTAGCGACGAAACTCATTTTATTGAGCAAGGGTTTCGACCAAGATTTGTCAGGCTAAGTGATGGAGAACCCATCAGAGAACAACATCTTATTCAAACAGTTAATCACCCTCGTAAACAGATGTTTTGGAGTTATTTTACTTCTGGAGGACCTGGCAGCTTAGTACCAGTTGAAGGGATGATGAACTCTAAAATATACATTTCTATAATAGAAAGGAAAATCGTGCCTATGATGCAAACGTTCCTTGGTGATGTTGGTATCTTTCAACAAGATCTTGCTCCATGCCATTCTTCTAAGCTAACAAAGAATTTTTTTCAAGAGCAGAAATTAACGGTTTTGGATTGGCCTGGTAATTCTCTTGATGTAAATTCCATCTAAAATTTGTGGAGCATTGTAAAGAGACGTGTGAGTAAAATGAACTGCTCAACAAAGAAAACAATGATTGAGAATGTTATAAAAGTTTGATTTCGTAATGACGAGATCGAAAATTTAAGTTCAAATTTAGTGGAATCCATGCCAAACCGTGTACAAGATCTCATTCAAGCTAGAGGAGGGCATATTTCGTATTAGATTGTTATACCGTGCATGTAAGTTAATCTATACCAATTAAACAACATTTGTGAAAATTTTTGAGCTTGTCCCAATTAATTTGCACAGTACTGTATAATATGATGTTACAGTATTTTTCTCCATGTAGTACATAATGTTTGATTTAATGCCACTGAACTTTGAGCCCATAGCTGATTATGATAAAGGATTTTTCGTTGTGTCCCTGTAAATCACCAAAATGCTTATAGTTAGTGCAGCAGTGACTTATAATATTTATATGAATTTTCAGCTCCATCGGATGTCATTTACACGCTATCGCACTTTAAAGTTTGAACCCATATGCCACAATGATAAAGAAATTTGCATTTTGTCCCTGAAAAAAGAATCATTAAGTGCTAGATTCTCTAAAGTTCATAATGTTCGTGTGACGGTGACGTATAACATGTATATAAATTTTCAGTTCGTTTGAATTAGGCGTTTAGTCGCTGTCACACTTTAAGTAATTTGAGCCTATAGACCATAATGATTAACAATTTTTATTTGTGTCCCTGTAAAACTCTGTAAATGTTACAGTCACAAAATATATACAGTTTGTATGATAGTGACCTAAAACATGTATATCAATTTTCAACTCAAACGGGTGAGGCATTTAGGGGCTATCACGCTTTAAATATTTTCCCCCCATAGGCCATAATGATACAGAATCATTTGTTGTGTCCCTGTAAAAAAACTATAAGTGCAAGATTCACCAAAAGCTATACAAATCGTGAAACTGTGACGTATAATATGTGCATAATTTTTTTGTTCAATTGAATAAGGCGTTTAGACGCTATCGCACTTTTTAAAATTTGGTCCCATAGGCCATAATGATAAAAAAAATTTCTTTGTGTCCCTGTAAAAAAACTGTAAGTGCTAGATTCACCAAAATCTATAAAGTTCGTGACACTGTGACTTATAACATGTGTATAATTTTTTTACTCAGTTTAATGAGGCGTTTAGACGCTACCGCACTTTTAAGATTTTGGTCCCATAGGCCATAATGATAATTTTTCTTGGTGCCAAATGAAAGGTACCATATTTGTAACGAAGTAACCTTAGGTACTTTATTTGTAACCTTATTTATTTTAACTAATTTGATAACTATGACGTCACAATCAACTGTTTGCTTATATCAGATAAGTACATTATCATGAATGCAAGTAAATGATGTAATAACTATTAGCCCATAATTTTTAGGATTGAATTTTATAAATTTTATATTACATTTTAATTTTATCCTCCATGGGTATTTTAGAATTGCAATGGTAGTTATAAACTTTCATTGAAATCTTTTTACATATTGAGATTAAGGGAAAAGTGTAAGCACAAAAAATATTCAGTTTTGAAAGATCTTTCTAATTATGTAACATTTACGCAGATTAATTAAAAAAAAATAAAAATACATAGCATTTCTAAGGGGGGGGGGGGGAAGGCTACCAAAAGTCTCTGTTTTGAAGTGGTCTAACCGGAATTGTTCCTGACAGAAGATGGTCATTATTATTATTAGAGCTGTACCGAGTACTCGTTATATACTCGGTACTCGGCCTACTCGGCCAGTTTGCCGAGTACTCGGTACTCGGCCAAATATGGACTAAGTATTCGGCCAATACCGAGTAGTTGTAAGAATTTCATTATTTTTATGTATTATTGAAAGAAATGTATTCATAAGAGTTGTTTATTAATAACTAAACTAAAAAATATGAAAATATAAACATAGTCATTAAAATTTTGCTGCAAACAGCTTTCTGCAGTTAAAACGAGCAAGCAGATTGCCAGCAAACTCTGTATAGAGACGATTCATGATATGAACTTATCCATTTTAGTTACAAGAATTTTAGTATAACCATTTGTATGCATGTAATATACAATTTTTCTTTTTATAAAAACTTATTGTATCTATAAAACAGACAAAAATAAAATATTTTAGAAAAAAAAAACCCTTATATAATACTAATATAGTAAAATAAAACTTTAGTTACATATTTGTTCAAATAAAAGTAAGACACTTTTAAAACTGTAAGAAAAGATTGGTTTTTAATTTAAAAAATAATAATTATGAAAAAGGTAAATACACTAAAATGTTATTAAAAATATATTTTAATAATCAAATTTGTTGTTTTTCAAATTATGGCCCAAAACCACATATCTTTTTTATTCTTCTAGAATTTGATGATTAATGAAATCTATCATGTTTGAAATGATAAAATATTTATTTTAATGTTCTCACTTCATATGTGAACTTCATGCATTTTAAATTAAGCCTGAGTGTATAGGAACTTTTATATTGTCTAAGAATTATCTGAGAATGATTCGCATCTGAGAAAGATTATATAATAAAGAATAAAGTTATCAGTTATTATGGTTTTAGTAATCCACTAAGCTGGAAGTATCAAATATAACAATGAACCTAATTGTGTATATACACTACAAAAGTTCAGAAACGTTTCATGGAAGCATGCTGTTTGCCATATAACTTAATTTAGTGTTCAAAAAGCCTTTTTTAAATTTCAAGATGTACAAAATTCTTCATATATATAATATATGTCAATTATTCTTTCTTACAACTACTCGGTACTCGGCTACTCGGTACTCGGCCGAGTAGTAAAAGGCCGAGTACTCGGTACTCGGTTACTCGGCCAAAGTGCTACTCGGTGCAGCACTAATTATTATTAATGATAAATAAACGATGAATTTATATAATTTAGCTTAGAATTTATAGCTATGAGGACTTCAAAACTGATTAAATTTAGAAAGTTACTCTTCAGACTTCAATTTTAAACTGTTTCTGTTAATATTGCACTTGACAAAAGCGATACATCTCTCGTCACTCGTGAATTTTCTAATCGAATATCTAAAAAACTAATGTTTAAATGTACAGTCGGGAAAAAAAAAAAAAAAAAAAAAAAAAAAAAAAAAAAACGCAACACTCGCTGTAAGTTTGTTATTAATTCACGCAGAAAAATCTAATAAATACCATTCAACAGGAAATTAAGTGCACTCTTTGAATATGGTGTCAAATTTTGAATTAGGGGTCATCTACATATTGAAATGATCGCCAACTTTGATTTTTTTTTTCAATAACAACACCCAATTTTGACTTTATAATTGATTTTCTGAGAGTCTGGCAGTGCAGAAAAGTATACAGTTTGTTTACTTTAATATTCATAGATTTATAATCAAAAATGTGTTAGGAGATTATCTCTAAATCTAGAAAAATAAAATTAAGATGCTACAAAAAATTAGACAAAATTTTACTGATTCACACCGTAAATTTTTTAAGAGAAAAAGTATTATAAATATTAACAATAATAAAACGGTATTTTTACAGTATTTTGACTATTTTCGCTTTTTTAAATATGTATATACTTAAATACTTCATTGCAGAATTTATTTTAGATTGGTCAGACAGCGTTCATTGAAAAATGTGCGATATTTTTCGATTCTTCAAAAGTGTCATCGTGGCTATACTGATCACCAATAAAACTTAAATTTTCCTTCACTTTATTTTGCAGTTGTGACATAATATACGAACTGAAATAATTTATATACATATATATAAATATAATGATGCATAAACAACAATCGATGCATACACAACATCGGAAATTGAAACTCAACGATTTGTTTTATAATTTCTATGAAAATATAGTTTCTTAATTAAAATGTATTTATAAAGATAATTTTTAACGACTAAATTATCCTTAAAATAATATCCCCCCCCCTCACATACACACGCAAAAAAAATAAATAAATAGAAAAAATAAAGCAATATATGAACTAAATGATTAACCTTGTTGTAACGTCATAACCGAACAGCTAAAAAGTAAAAATCTAATGATTAGGCAGGAATAAAACAGAGCCATTATATTACATGTTCTAGTTTAATTAGAAATATTTACATTATAAAAGGTATCGTAAAACGTAATAGGCATTATGCCTGATTAAAAATCATCATCGTTCATTTTAGGCTCTCTTACCTCTACCAGATCTAGCGATCCTCTCCTCTATGTTCTCCTATCCGCTCCTGGGTCTGAAGAGGAGGGGGGGTCATGTTTTCAGGTACCCTGTCCTGTAGGTTCCCAGGATTTGGGACTAAGGCTCCTATATATACGAGCTGGCGCATCCGACATTTTTTTTGCCTTAGGGTTGCCGCATGTACCCAGCGTGATAAACAAACGGCATCCATTGTTTCTACCGTCTTGCTCGTAATTTTAGTGAAATAAACTGCAATATGGGAGGTTGTTCAGCAATAAACTGCTGTAAACACTCCAGAAAAGGATACAAAATGTTTAGGTTTCCTTCGGATAATGCAAGAAGGAGAAAATGGGCTGCGAATTGTCGTCCAGATTCTTGGATCCCGGGACCTAATGCACAGCTTTGCATAGTAAGTTTTATTGTTATTCACTTATACTTTTCTTTGCATTTCTGACATTTATAAAGTAAAAAATTAAAAAAAAAAGTATTATTTAAATCTAAATATGTATTTTAATAACCATAAATTATTTTAAGAAACGCTTTTTTACTGTGTGTTTGTAGAGTCTTGGCGACGTTTTTTTGGTTCGCCAAAGTTGTCTTGTTTCCGTGTCCTGATAGTATTAGGTCGTTGAAAAAACTTTCCAATTTTAATTGGTACGCTCTTTTTTTTTCCCCCTTTCAAATGTTATGAATTATTTAAGAAACAGAAACAGATTACTTGTGTTGCTTATCATTTTTGGTCGATTTTATTTTTAGATGAAAATTTCTTAAAACCACCCACCAGTGAAGCGATAAAATCGCCAAGCGGAAATGCTGTCCTCTTACGAGGCAAAAAAATGGCGGTGATGCGCCGGCCTATTATTTATTTAAGGGGCTCTATTTGGGACCAGACCACACCTAAAAACTTTTACCGGGCCAGTCGCTTGACCGCGAGCTTGGCTGGCGACGTGATATATCTCCTGTGTTCGTGAACTTTAAAACTAATGAAAAAAAAGGTTTTTTTTTTTCATCATTTCTTATTTAAAAATGGCTGACAGCGTTGTCGTTGTGTATATTCGCTTTTGACCGGTTACTCACTATGATTGGTCAATTAGTATCCGATGCCGACATTCGGCTGGCTCGGCTACGGCGTTACGGGTTACGTTCATTGTAGGGTAGGGTGACCAGCCCAGACTTCCTCATTTTCTGAGGACAGTTCATTTTTCAAGTGTTGTAGGCTGTAGGGCAAAATATGAGTCTCGAAAACGGGAGTGCCGCGATCACGTATTACGAACATAACAGAATATCGATTAACAAAACTGGTGTTGATTTAGAACAATATTACACAAAAACAGAAATTCATTATTACAGATGGTCAGAAAGGAACCAGACTGACAGAAAGTCAAATAAAAAATATAAGCATTTGTCATACAATGTTGGAAAGTATTAAAAATGGTTAATAATCCTAAAAATCTGCTTTCATTCATTTTTACTTATATCTCACAATGTATCCTAATTCTTTCGCGTGATCCTGAAAACAGAGCATTAATACTAATGCTAATTCTAAGCAAAGCATTTTCAATAAAAAAGATGTTTTTGCGCATCTGAAAAATGATACCGATTTCATTACATCTCGTGCCTTGGAAAGTAACAAAAAAAAAAAAAAAAAGGCTTCAAAACGTCCTTTATTATTCCTAAGACTCTATATAGGATATAAAGCATCATGGTCATGACTCATGGACCGCAATGTATCTAATTTCTTTTGTTTGTACATGTGCGCAAATTGAGTCCGGAAAAAATTTAATCTAGGCCGGGCCCAAGTATGCAAAAAATTAAAAAAGTATATTAAGCCCGAGACCGGAAAGTAACAAAAAAAAAAAAAAAAAAAAAAAGCTTCAAAACGTCCTTTATAGCTCCTAAGACTCTACAGGACATAAAGGATCATGGTCATGGATCACAATGTATCTAATTTCTTTTGTTTGTACATGCGCATAAATTGGGTCCGGAAAATATTTAATCTAGGCCGGCTCCAAGTATGCAAAAAGTAAAAAAGTATATTAAGCCCGAGACTTTGATGGAGAAAATCTGCCCGAGTTCGTGCAAATCTCTAGCTAAGTGGCAACTGGAGTTCGACTACCGTAGGAACTCTCAAAAAACCTATGATGATGTCGATCATTATAATGAACTTTATTAAAGTTACTGTACAATGTGTATAAATATTTAATTTTAAATTTTATGGTATGAAAAATTGTATTAAAATTAATGTTCTGTTTGTGAAATAGTTTGATATTCGTACGTTCAAGAAACATAATAAACCATTAAACATTTGAAACACAAAAAGATATATGAAGAATAAAATCTTTGTAAGAAAACGTAGGTAGGTAGGTTGGGTTTAACGTCGCTCTAGTACTGCGCTAAGAGTAATTGGCGACGGTCTGGGATGCACCCCTAGACATGCTATCACAATTTTGATCCTCCACGGAGGGGATGTCTCCCTTGCTTCGGTGATCCCAGAGGTATAATTTTGATGGGAACATGGAGGACATTGCGGTCTCGACGGAGTTTACGTGCACCAGCCACCATTAGTGGCATTAGTGTACACGACGGTCTTTGGCCGGCTCGAGTATCGAAGTCGCAATTTTCCAATTACGAGCTCGATGGTCTACCGATTGGGCTACCGTGGCCCCTGTAAGAAAACGCTATCCGCGATTGTAATGAAATGCTCGCCCTCTGGTGGGCTAAGGTGAAATTACAATAAACATGGTTTAATTCGAATTCCATATAGCCGCCATTGCTTGCCGATATTTAGTTTCACATATATTTATTGAATAAAAATGAATAAATACGGTAAAAAAGATAATACATACTTTTGTGTGCCACAGTGTAACTCCAAAAGATCAAGAAATCCAGAATTGAGCTTCCATTTATTTCCAAACGACAAATTTAAAATTTCAGTTGCTTCGGCTAATGGAAGTAAAGAATTAATCAGATGATTTGAAACTAATATTTGTTCAACTTCAGTTAAAAATCTACTTCCGATCGAAATTTGAATAAACTGAAGTATTTTTTCCAAAAGCAATCAATTTTCCACAATGTAATGGCGGAGAAATTATAGTACGAATATTAAGTAGAATAACAAAGGAACACTAATGGAACACACGTGGCTATGTTTACTAACAACTGCAGTGTTCACAAAGCGCCGTCTATCGATCATTACAAACGCGGATTAATTGCAAAAATCATGCAACAACGATTAATTCGATTAGTACCAAAAAAAAAAGAAAAATGATCAGATGTGGTCGGTTGTTTTGTTAGTTGGGTTTTACGCCGCACTAGTGCTGCGCAGTGCGCAATTATTGATCAGATGTGAAATTTACGTAAAAGCTCTGTAACTTTAATCATAACTGATTGCTTTCGGAAAAATTCATCATATGAAATGATGTGCTAAATTTTGTAAACTTTCTATATTGACCATGTGGATGTTTCTGCAATAAAAATCGAGGATCATGGATGGAAACCTCGTATGTAAAAATTATACATTATTTTTTTTAATACTGATGCTGTTTGTTTGAATTGTATGTAACAGTAATTTAAAGGGGGACAAAATATGCTGTGTTATTGTCTGTCGTGTACATACTGACAATTTATTAATCATATGGGAAAACATTTAACTACTGATCGCTTTATTTCAGTCTCTTGTGTGTTTTAAAATATTCTAGTAATGATATATATGTATGGTTTGATTGTCATGTATTTCGATTAACCATGTGGTTTCCACCATTATTACAACATGTAACTTTATTCTATTAATTTTTATTGTTGCTCACGATCTTAAATGTGATATGTTTGAATTGTTTATTTATGTACTTTTATTATTTAAATTAAATCTAGTAAATTGTTAAGTTTCATTTTACTTATGACAGAACATCTTGAAGTTGATGTAATAAAAATTAAATACCGTAGACAACATATCCTATACGTTTAAAAGAACCTAAAAGTTGAAAAAAAGTGAGTGAATATTTTAGTATTAATAATTTTTTTATGAATCGAAATGATATTTTTAAAGCTTTTCACATCGCTGTCTTGGAATATTTTTTGTAAAGCAAACATTAGGTTGTAAATGAACTAAAAATAAATAAGTAGTAATAAAAGGTAAATAATTTCTGGTTTTTCATCAAAGTTTTGTTAATGTATTAAATAATTAATGTCTTGACAATGCATGGCTCTTACTGTGTTGTAAAAAATATAAAAATATTTTATAAGATTATTATTATTATTATTTATATATAAATAATTTTTAAATTACTTCTTAAAATTGAAATAGTGTACTAGCTTATCTGGTCAACGAGATATAAAATGACAATTTATTACCTAATATATGATTACGATATATACTATGATCGCTATTTCAACCCTGGAATACAACTGAGTTTGTAGTGATTGTACATACATTTTTAATATATATTCATTTATTTGTTTAAAATTAAATTTCAATTAATCAAATATTCTATGCAAGTTAATATTAAAGTAAATGTATATTTGTACTAACTTACTTTCATTATAGTCTGTATATCAGTATATAGTCTTTATGTATGTCTATATAGTCTGTTTCATTATAGTCTGTATAATTGGTGTTTGACCATTTTTTGTCGAAAGAGATGACTGATATCCAGGTATGCTGGACTAAGTCTGATATTACAAGAAGTACATATTGGCAGTTTTTAAAATGTGTAAAATTTGCATCTACAAAGAAAATAAATTACAACAAAACAAGTACAATAATCTATAGACATAATGTAAATTATATTTGCATTTTTAAGCCTTGCATTTCTTTTAAAGGTGTTAAAATTAACCTGTGGAGCTTTAAACAATCTGTAGTGTTTGTTTCCATGTTGCGCTAATTCTGCTAACCCATAGTAATTATTAATCATATAAGAATTGTGAAATTTCTATGAGAAAGATAAATTTCTGCTCTGCTTGTAGAATTTTTCAAAAATCATAAACTCAGTATACTATCCGTCTGGCAACCGGCTACCCTCTATGAGACACTGTGAAAGATTATTAATCATAAAGATGATGAGAAATGAAATGCTAAAACAAGCAGTTTAAAAGCTCAAAATCATAATTAAACATAATTAAAAAAGTATTTGAGTCTTAAAATATATAAAATTTGATAATATACTAATCAGTGAACCTAAATGCATTTTGCATCAACAGCAATAACAAAAAAAAGTGCTGAAGTACCTCTAATTTTGATGAACATAAATCACAAAAAATATACAAGCATTTTGATAATACAGCAATCAGTTAATATGAATTATGAGCATCTCCCCTGCAAGGCGCAAACCAGAGTTAAATCGATACGTCTATGTATTAATTGCATGCCAGCAATTTATGCATGCTGGCCTGTGTTTAAAGGAACTGTGTATTTTATTATTTATATTTACGAATATTAAAGAAGTGTTCCTATGAGATATATATTTATGTATATCAATATCCTGTCAATGATAATATGGCTAATATGTACGTACCTTTAAATTACTATCTACAGCCTTCTCATTGTATATAATATTCAATAACAGGGCAATTGGTAACTAGAGACACCATTGTCTCGTTAGCATGAGACTAGAAAAATCCTGTTACTCGTTTTTCAGAACATAGACTTTTGACATAATTCTGATTACCCAAATCGAGAAAATTAACAATATCCATTTTTTATATTAAAACATTTTATATCTCAAAAAAATTTTATGTAAAAAATTCACCTTTTTAAGGAAGGAAAAGGACACAAGTGAACAAAGCTAATGATGAATTTTTTGTTTTTCAAATGTGATTTTTTTTTTAAATGCAAAAGTTGACATTCAAATAAATCAGTTTTTTTTTTTGTATTTATATTATAAAGGATTAATTTACATTTAAATAGCAAAATACCTGACAAACATTCCTTTAATGGTATGAACATATATATTTCAAACCCCAACGGGTACATCTTCAGTGCTCGAATGACTTTGCCTGTGTCTGTTTTCCTCGTTCATCTCTCTATAGAGCACAGCATAATTCCACCTGACTGGCAACATCTTATTGAAAAAGTAAAATGAAGTGAAGAGGATCGGCGAAGGAGAAACGACGAACGAGGAAAACAGAGACAGGCAAAGTCATTCGAGCACTGGTGAAGATGAACCCGTTGGGGTTTGAAATATACATGCTCATACTATTAAAGGAATGTTTGTAAGGTATTTTGCTATTTAAATGTAAATTAATTCTTTATAATATAAATACAGAAAAAAAAAAATCTGTGGATTGGGTGTATTGTGTATTACAAAAAAAAAAAAAAAAAAAAAAAATAATAATAATGGAAATGGATGCCTGAGTACCTATATCAGAGTTTCATTAAAACCTTTTCAGAGTTAATTCACATTAGGTATTTTACTTAAGTCTTTTATCTTTTAGAAAAGCAAGAGAAACATATTTTGACTGCATTTCTTTATATTTATTACTGGTTGTGGTTGATAATGGTAGCAATGGTTTACTGTACTCAAAAGTAGAAATATACAAAATAATTTATGTACATCATTTAAAAAATTTGTCGCAATCAGTCTTTAAACAGTTTATTTATGCAAACATCCAGCGGCTGCAGCATCGATGTTAGGCCTCCCAGTATTACGGTGACTATAGTTTTCAGCTGCCGGCATTTGTCTTTCACTGCGTGTGCGAGCGCGTCTGTTCGATGCCTGTGGCCTGTGCTAGCCTCCCTTCTCATAGGGTTGCCAGAGTTAAAACTATTGCCAATGGTGAACACGCGGCGATCGTTTTACGTCATAGCTAAGCAAGGTATAAGGTAAGGAATTCTATTGGATAAGCATGCATTTTGCGCAATTTTATTGGACAGATTATCCTGAAAGCTTTATAGATCGGCAATATTTTTGCTGTTTTGGCGATATACTCGAACTTTAAAAAAGTAATTTTACAATTCGGCTTATACACAGGTTTGCAATTTTGGCCAAATTTTTGAAGGGAAAAATGTATTCTTGGCTTATATTTGGAAATATATAGTATTGCTTTTAAAAAGATTGAGCTGTTAAACATGGATTACAATATATCATTCGTGTTAGCACAGCACTGTTATGTTGAAGTATTATCAATTGTTATTTGTTACCTTTTCAAAAGATAAGAATTCAAGCTTCTTTATTACTTATTTAAATCATTAAATGAAAAATAACTAGTTCATACAATTATTTCATTTGTTATTTTTATGCAATACATTTATACTTTTATGCAGGGTTTAACCTGGCAAAAAAATTACTTTAACATTTTAGCGAAAATAGGCAAGCACTATTTTAGCTTTTTTGAAAGTTAATTCTTTGGATACCATTGATTTCTTTTACTTAGCTTTGTTATCTTCAGTTTTATTTTCTGTTCTTTTGTTCATTGATGATTTTAACCAATCATCCATATTTGTGACTTTAAAAATATGAATCAGGGAAACTATTTTTTGATTTTAACAATAGAAAAAGAGGTACTCACATGTGTAAAATGAAAAAGCAATTGAAAAATTAAGTAAAGTGTAGTGGTAGATAATTGTGAAATACTAGTGCTAAGAATGCTTCTATGAATCAAATTCTGAAATCTGACATACTTTTAAATATTTTTGCATTTAAATTCAATCATTAAAAATTAAAAATAAATCCAAATTACTATATAAATAATCATTCCCAAAAATTTCAGTCCTTTTGTAGTTTTGCCTGCAAATATTTAAAAAAGAAATCCAAGTTTATAGAGAGATTTTATACAGTTATCCAGTTTTAGCTTTTTAGCGAAATTCTGACCAACATGTTTTAGCAAAATATGATACCTTTTAGAAAAATGCTAAAAAAACTAATGGCAGTTTAAACCCTGCTTTTATGCTTATTATAAATATGTTATCATAGTGCAAAAGATGAAATCTTAGCTATAGTTTGAGATATATTTTATTATTTATAGCTCTTTTTGAATCTGGATGGATTAGATGACAATACTGTCAAGCATCTAAATGGCTTGCTTAATCCTTCCAACTTGAATCCTGCAATTGAAGTAAGTTGAGAAATTTTTATTATTATTATTACAGTATAACCTCGATGCATCGTTTTTCACAGGATGCGTGAAAAAAATATGAAAACGGGAAAACAACGAATGTTGGTTAAAGTCAAAACATAAAGAAAACAATGTTTATAAATTAATACATACAATATATACAGTAGAGGTCTGCCAGCCCGAGCCGGATTCGGGCCGAAAATTTCAATTTGCTCTCGGGCCAGGCCAGGCTCGGGCTTAATATTTTTTTGTTGGCTCGGGCTCTGTATTTTTTATGTGTACTCGGGCCGGGCCTGGAGGAAATTTTAAGCCCGGCCCGGCCCGAATGTTTTTCTAAATTCCTCGTTAATCAACGAAAATGGAAAATGATGAAATACTTTTTCAGTCATTTATTTTACATAGTTTTACAGTCTGGTATGTCACATAAAATTTTATTTTGTTAAAAGATGTCTCTGACTACAGTTTAATTGTCTATCAGCTTGACTGTTCGCGATCTGTTTTTCCGCAAATATTTTAAGCATGTTACGAAATTAATATATTCTATTTAAAGTAATATTAGATGGTTTCTAATTCAAAATAATATGCATGTTACTACCATTTTGCATACATGTAACAAACAAAAGAAATTAGATACATTACTGTATATTTTTCTATGGTCTGTAGTGTTTAGGTGGTATAAAGGCTATAAAAATCCTTCCGTTGTAACTTTTCCTCTGAGGCTTCTGGTTGGATTAGCATTAAAGTTTGGTTTACCGGATCACATGAAAGATTTGGATACATTACGGTATATAACAGGAAGTGGTTGAAAGTGTATTTTTAGTACTATTAACCATTTTAAATATCTTCCTATATTGTTTGAGGAATGCTAATATTTTTGATTTGACTTTCTGCCTATCTATGTGCCTTCTGTACGTCTGTAATAATAAAATACCGTTTATATATAAATATCTTGTAAACATTCAGTAGTTTTGTTAAAGAACATTCTATTGCTTAGCTATATAAAACTCTGCAAAACACATACTAAAAATCTTTTTTGTAGAAAGGCATGGTTTCTTTTTTTGTTTGTAATTTTACATATTTCTGAATCGGGCCGGGCCTGATTTTGTCCAGGCCAAGCCTGGGCCGAATTTTTCGATTTCATACCAGTCCTGGTAAGTAAACCTTTCCAACGGGCCGGGCCCAGGCCTGGAAATTTCGACCCGTGCAGACCTCTAATATACAGTATACTACTAATAAAAACTAATTTGTTACTTCCCTAACTGTCACAGAAATAAATCAATGTTGTAGAACATTAAGTGAAATTTATTTTTAAAAATCAGTAATTTTATGTTGAGTTTTCCATTCATTTTATAAATTAAACAGGAATTTTTCCTGATTTACATTTTTCTGGTCCTTTTCTGTACTTTCATAAGCTTATATAAAAGTTTGTGCATTTCCAAATGCCATAATTACATTAACAGCTTGAAAATTATCCTCTGTTTCTACACATTTATTTTCATTTTTTGAAATCACATTTCTTCTATGCTTTAGAATACTGCCTGTCGCAAGGTCTCGGTTAATGCAAATATTATCGCTAAATTTTGTACCAGACGCATCCTCTGCTACAAGCAACCACTCTTCATCTGCATCATCATCATCATAATCATTATCATTTCCTTGCCCTACGGTTTGATATTCATTATTTTTTTGCACATAACCACATTTCACAAAACAATTTTCTGGATTACTAAAGAAAGAGGTTACTTCTTGCCATGCTAAAATTACAAAATAAATAAAGGGTCCGGAGACATGGCATCACAATTTTGATCCTCCATGAAAATGGTGAAAAAAGTTCTTTTAGGATAAAGAAAGGAATTCCAGTTTGTATGACACATGAAACTGCTTGACCTTTAGGAGAAAATTTTGAAAAGGGCGTGAGAAAAATTTTACAACAATGAATGTGGGAAAATGATTTTTTAAAGCACAATACATATGGGTTTTGTTAACATTATTTAAATACAATTTGCGCAGGAACTGTAGAAATAAAACGATCAATGTGAGAAAACGATGGATACAAGAATGATAGATCAGGGTTTCACTGTATTAGACTAACAAGGAGAGGTCACGACATGGAAAATTAAAATCGGGACGAAACTCCGCAGGATTGTAGTATACTATGAGGGTGACAACATATTAAAGCAGTAGGACCCACTATCCACAAAATTTCGAGAAAAAAGCATTTAAAGTTTCAGTAATCTTTACATACAAGTTATTTCGTAAGCGAGCAAGCACCCCAGTGGTGTGATCTTAAAGCGCAAGTCTGCTAGCCAGACGACTTGGGTTCAAGGCTAACTCAAGACAACTTTTTTTTTTCTTTAACTTTTTATGTAATCTAAACTTTATATTTATTTTTACTTTATTTTACAATTCAATTCAAAATTTGAAAAGTTTAATAAATTATTTAATTGAGTATAAAATAACTTTTTCTATTTTTTCTATTTATAACTTAAAAATACAGTAAATTTCTATAACTTAAAAAATAAAGTTTAGTTTTACAAAACCCTAAATAAGAAACATAAAGAAAAACAGACAAATATTTAAATAATTAAAAATTAAGCAAGCTGTAAACAAAGTGTAAAATAGTTAGCAGGTCTTACTTAAATCTTGGTTTGAGCTTCCTGATTTTGTTTGAATGCGTATAAATTACGTAAACGCTTCTAGCTTGTTATTAATAAAGGGCAGGTGGAATTTTATTTTGTGCAAGGAAAGATAAGAAAAAAAGGAAGTTGTTATTGAAAAAGAAACGATGTTCATTAACATTTAAAGATAACATTTCTTTATCTGTAATAATTTAATAGCATCGAAATCCTATACTATAATTTTTCAAGAAACTATATTGATTGGAGAAGTAATTATTTAATTTGGATAGTAATTATATATGCAATTAAAATGATCATTTCTCTGTATTATTATTATTTTTTTTTTTAATTTAAAAAACAAAATGTACCTATTATTGTTTCAAGCATACCTAAAATAAAATAAAATATATTTCGATAAATAATCAAAAACAGTTTCTTTAGTTTAGAAATTTTTTATTCATGAATTCATCAACCGTGAATATTTATTTAAATCATTGGAGTGTAAAGGTTGATATATTTTTATTTATTACCAACTATGCGAAAAATACCAGAGCCGGGAATCGAACCCGGGCACCTCCGCTTAACGCACGGATGCTCTACCACTGAGCTACCCTGGCTGACAACCAGCTAGGTACTTCTCGCATAATATTCGTTGGCATCATTGGAGTGTAAAGGTTGATATATTTTTATTTATTACCAACTATGCGAAAAATACCAGAGCCGGGAATCGAACCCGGGCACCTCCGCTTAACGCACGGATGCTCTACCACTGAGCTACCCTGGCTGACAACCAGCTAGGCACTTCTCGCATAATATTCGTTGGCAGAGCATCCGTGCGTTAGTGGAGGTGCCCGGGTTCGATTCCCGGCTCTGGTATTTTTCGCATAGTTGGTAATAAATAAAAATATATCAACCTTTACACTCCAATGATTTAAATAAATCAGTTTCTTTAGTTTTACCTTTTTTTACAGTTAAAATAAAACTAAAATTTATTTTTTAATTTATAGAAATTTATTGTATTTTTAAGTTATAAATATTAAAAATAGAAAAATTTACATATTAAAACAGAAATTGATACCTTACATATCACTTCGTTCATGGCAGAAAAGCTTTTTTCGAAGGGGATCCCCTTCTTCGGCGGTGCCGTCTGCACTCCGTTGATGGCAGTCACTGACAAGTTGTTCTTTTCTTTTATTGATGAGTAGGTGCCGCCAGATTTCATTTACCTCCGCCAATTCGTGGTCGTTAATGACGTCAGGGTTATGCGCTATCTCGATGCTCTCTCTTAGGTACGCGTAAGTGGGATTATTGTAATTAGCTAATTTTCTTACATTTTCAAATTCGATTTTAACATTATTTTCAAGATAATTTTTGGCCAGAGCGGTAGTGTTGCGGTTAAATTTAATATCGTCCTGATGCTCTTTAATCCGGGTTTTTATTTTTCTTTTTGTGACACCTATATGATTGTATTCTCTGTTTTCCTGATTTTTGAGGGGGATTTTATAACTACCAGCAGTTTCAGTGGGGGGGATTGGATCTTTATCGCTTCTTATAAGTTGAAATATGTTAGGGTTGGGTTTTATTGGTATGTTTAAGTTAAATTTGCTAGCTGCGTTTTTTATTTTATTTGAAATGCCCTGATTGTACGGAATAGAAAAAGTGTATTGGGTATGGGTTTTTTGTGCATTCGGAATACTATTTAACTGTTTTATTCGCTTTCTATACAATTGATTTACTAACTTTTTAGGGTATCCTGCCTCAACCGTTAATTTATTTATGAAATTCAGTTCTTTTCTTAATGCTGATTTGTCTGAACATATGAGGATGGCTCGATTAATATAACTCCGTATTGCGTTTAATTTGTATCTGTATGGTGTTTTGCTTTTATTGTTAATGATCTCGTTACTCTCGGTGGGCTTCCGGTAAACAGTGGTTTTAAAGTGATTGTTGTGTTTAGTTATTTTAACATCTAAAAAATTGATTTCGTTATTATTTTCTTCTTCAGCTGTGAATTTGATATTTTTATCGAGTTGGTTGAGCTGATTTAAAATTTCGGTACTATTGTGATTTACTTTAATTATTGCGAAAACGTCATCGACATAACGGACCCATAATTTAAATTTGTCACCTAACAGTTCTGTAATTTGGTTTTCCATGAGTCTTAGTTTAAATTCGGCAATTATGCCTGATATAGGGGATCCCATAGGGACGCCCATATTTTGTTTATAGGTTATGTTGTTAAACTGAAAATAGCTTTCTCTTAATATTAAGTTACTAGTAGCAATAAGTGTGTTGGCTATGTCCGTTATGTCGATGACGTTTTCGCAATAATTAAAGTAAATCACAATAGTACCGAAATTTTAAATCAGCTCAACCAACTCGATAAAAATATCAAATTCACAGCTGAAGAAGAAAATAATAACGAAATCAATTTTTTAGATGTTAAAATAACTAAACACAACAATCACTTTAAAACCACTGTTTACCGGAAGCCCACCGCGAGTAACGAGATCATTAACAATAAAAGCAAAACACCATACAGATACAAATTAAACGCAATACGGAGTTACATTAATCGAGCCATCCTCATATGTTCAGACAAATCAGCATTAAGAAAGAACTGAATTTCATAAATAAATTAACGGTTGAGGCAGGATACCCTAAAAAGTTAGTAAATCAATTGTATAGAAAGCGAATAAAACAGTTAAATAGTATTCCGAATGCACAAAAAACCCATACCCAATACACTTTTTCTATTCCGTACAATCAGGGCATTTCAAATAAAATAAAAAACGCAGATAGCAAATTTAACTTAAACATACCAATAAAACCCAACCCTAACATATTTCAACTTATAAGAAGCGATAAAGATCCAATCCCCCCCCCCCCCCCCCCCACACTGAAACTGCTGGTATTTATAAAATCCCCCTCAAAAATCAGGAAAACAGAGAATACAATTATATAGGTGTCACAAAAATAAAAATAAAAACCCGGATTAAAGAGCATCAGAACGATATTAAATTTAACCGCAACACTACCGCTCTGGCCAAAAATTATCTTGAAAATAATGTTAAAATCAAATTTGAAAATGTAAGAAAATTAGCTAATTACAATAATCCCACTTATGCGTACCTAAGAGAGAGCATCGAGATAGCGCATAACCCTGACGTCATTAACGACCACGAATCGGCGGAGGTAAATGAAATCTGGCGGCACCTACTCATCAATAAAAGAGAAGAACAACTTGTCAGTGACTGCCATCCACGGAGTGCAGACGGCACCGCCGAAGAAGGGGATCCCCTTCGAAAAAAGCTTTTCTGCCATGAACGAAGTGATATGTAAGGTATCAATTTCTGTTTTAATATGTATATTTAACTTCGTTAAAGTATAAGTTATCATGTTTAAAGAAAAATTTATTTATTTTATATTCAAAAAAATTAAATAATATTTTATTAAAATTTTCAAATTTTGAATTGAATTATAAAATAAAGTAAAAATAAATAAAAAGTTTAGATTACATAAAAAGCTAAAGAAGAAGAAAAAAAAAAAAAGTAGTCTCGAGGTAGCCCCGAACCCAAGTCGTCTGGCTAGCAGACTCGCACTTTAGTATATCACACCACTGGGGTGCTTGCTCACTTGCGAAATAACTTGTATTTAAAGATTACTGAAACTTTAAATGCTTTTTTCTCGAAATTTTGTGGATAGTGTGTCCTACTGCTTTAATATGTTGTTACCCTCATAGTATACTACAATCCTGCGGAATTTCGTCCTGATCTGAATTTTTCATGTTGTGATCTCTCCTTGTAAGTGTGAAATAGCTGAAACAGTTACCTATACAGCCGAACTTAATGTGAACACTGTTAACATGAACTGTTTGCACAATCCCCGTTAAAATGAAGATTAGTTTTGTTATATGAAGATTTGTTACTGACAACATGAACAAATTTTTTTACCCCCCCCTTGAGATTTACGTTAATGAGATTCAACTGTATTTGGTAATTTCTTTCTGTGCTATATTTTCATGTATTTTACACTAGAAAATATGAATTTTATATGAAGCTTCGAAACGGGTGTAATTTATTATTTATTTTTTGACTTTTAATACTCTGTGCTAGTTTATACATGTGTCCTCTTTAGATAGTTTTGCAGTGTTTTAAGAGATTTTTAACTCTCATTTCCCCTTTATCTGTCATAATGAATTAGAATAATCTTCTGAGGTCTTGCAAATCAATCACTTACATTAATCCTACCTTATTGTACAGGAAAAATTGTTTTGTGTATCTTAATAATAATAGATGTAATCTAAAGATATTAAAATATGCTTTAAAAATATACTTCTCATAGGCCATAATGCATTGGAATTTTTTTGCGAGTCACTGTACTCAAACTAGTTGTGCTATTTATATTATTTATATAGTGAACTTGAATAACATAAATTAATTTCAAGGCATTTTATTATTGGATTCTATTAATGAACCTTGGATTACCTTTCTGTTAATAGAATTAGAGCACAGAGAGACAGACACAGACCAGCAGAAAAACAGACATATCGAACTATATTTGATGTCATAATCATTCTTTAATATAGTTGCAAAGTGTTAAGAACATATAACACAAACAAAAATGCTGTTCTAGCAACTTTTCTGAATGTGTTTGAATACTTTTGTGTAGCCTGGTAAACATTAATGCTAATTTATGATTAATTTCTACTAATGCTAATTGCTCATCATATCATATTCTATAGAAAACATTTTTTTTTTCTGTACATGAAAAATAAATGTCAATTTCATTGTGATTTGTGTGTTGGTTAATTTGGTTATTTAAATATGATTTATAAAAATGCCTCTTATAGAACACAATGCATTTGTCATTCTTGTGGGTATCTGTAATCATGCTTTTTACGCTATTTTCAATAGGGAACATATAATGATGAAATTAAATAACATGTATCAGTTTGAAGAAATTCTAAAATTATTTATGGAAGTTAAAGCGTGGATAGACAGATAAACCAAAGTCGTTAACACTTTTCAATTTTGTTAGAAAGTATTAATGAGCATAAGATATCCTGTTAAGCTTTGCGAGTACTTGAAATAAGACATTTACACTTAAAACACATAATCACATTATATAAAAAGAGTTATTATTTAATAGGAACACTATTGGAATAAAAGCATTTTAAATCAAGTGGCAGAAAAATAATGTTCTATAAGCCTACTAAGGAATTATAAATTTTATGATGTGCTTTAAATTTTGATTAAAAGAAAATTTTAGTTATACAGTAGAACTTGGATAATTCGAAGTTGAAGGGACCAGAGAAAAATTCGAATTACATATACTATTTAAAAAAAAAAAAAAAAAAAAAAAGTAAATTAAAAAATTAAAACTCTATGATCAAAGATTTAACACATAAACTTTATATCTAAGTATACTGCTACATCTCCCCCCCCCCCCCCAATTAAATCAATATTTTTTACGAGCTTAATTATTCAACATTTTAAAAAAAATAGTCAGATATTTTTTTATTTCTACTTTAAGTACAATCTTTGTGTCATAGCATATGACTTGATACAAAAATAGAATCTTCTACATTAGACTTGACTTAGAATCCAAAAAAAAAACTTCGAAGTTCATGTATATTCACCATATCTTCTGATGCACTAGCTAAGGGCTTCTCTTGCATTTCCTTATCTTTCTTTTGAAAGACTGTTAAAATATATAATCCACTTTAGCTGAGAAAAATCTCGGGAACAAATTTTACTGTAATATTTTAAAGGTAATTGTATGAAAAATTCGAATTATCCACGATTTTTTAAAATTATTTTAATATAAAATTCAAGGGACCGAGTAAAAAATTTGAATTATCCAGAATTTCGAATTAAACAAGTTTGAATTATTAGAGTTTCACTGTATTAAAAATTATTTTTTCTAAATTTAGTGCTTGCTGGACATTATTTTTGCTTTTTAATATTTACAATTGATGCTAGTTTTTTAAAATTTATATTTATGCTTTTCATTTTCAGTTCCCTTGGAATAATAATTATGATGAAGAAAAGAACTTAATTAAAGGTAGAACTCTTTTTCTTTTCTTAAAATGTTATAGATGTGTGTACTAACGCAAGTCTGTGATGAATTTTTTTTCTCCATGGTGATGTGTTTTTCTGATGTATTCTTTGATGCTGATTAAGTAAAAAAAGTATTTTAAAAATTCCATCACTATCAGTGTTGACAGAAATGAGCTTAAAATCCCACTTTCTTAACTTCTATCTCAGTTATTAACTGAAAAACCTAGGCAAATATGATTGAAGAACAAAGAAAGCAATTTCATCAAGATGTCAAATAAATGGAAAGGAGGTAGATCGGGGTTGCTACGGTACCTGCAAAACCTGGAAATTTGAAAACCTATTAAAAACAGGGAAAACTTGGGGAATTTCAAAATTTATTGCAGAAACAGAGAAAATTCAGGGAATTTTGAAATTTTTTGGACAAACATTGGAAAATTTTTTCATAGTCAAATATTTTTTTAAAATTTTAGTGCTTTATAATGAATCAAACTATAGCAAATTAATATACCCTAAATATGTTCAATTGACTTGTAAACATGTTAGATTCTAATGCTGCATCATTGCGTGTCATCTATTTTACTTCTAAAAGATACAGGGAAAACTCAGGGAATTTTTTCTTGTGATTAGTGTAGCAATCCTGAATGTTAACATATTAAGATTATTATTGGCTGCCCCTCAAGGCATGCATCAGCAGAAAAAAAAAAAAAAAAAAAAAAAAAATCTTAAAGAAACAAAGATATTTAAAAGATAATGTATAAATAATAGCCAATTTTAATGTATTTTATACATAATGACTTGATTCTGTTATAGCCCCTCTGTGTTTTCTTAAGATTTTTGTCCTTACTATGGGAAAGACTCTTACATGATGTGGAGAAAAATCAAGCATTTCTGAATTTAATGTATCAAAAAGTTGTAGAAACAGGCAAAAAAAGAAAAAAAAAAAAAAAAAAAATGAAAAGTACAATTTTGCAGATCTGTGTAATTGATGCATTAAATTTTTCTCAGTGAAATTATAATATAGTCTCTTGCTGAGCTCGTGAAATATGATCACCTGCTCGCCTCTGGCAACAAACATATTTTAGCTGGCAACTATGCTTTCAACGAAAACTCAACATTAAAAAAAAATTTTAATATTTTTGGGGGAAAATTGGCCTCAGAATAGAATGCCAAAACCTATGCTAAACTGCAGTGTAGTTCATATTAATTCGTGTAAGAAACAACCCTAACAGCATATCATCTCCAAACGACATCCTCAGTATGTCCTATGGATGAAAAAGACGTCTATGGACATCTTCAGGATGTATTGTGGACAAGTGTGTTAGGGAAGTAGAAGGAAAACAGCAACTCATGGCTCTCTGTGTGTGTTTTGCGCACTGTTGTGGTGAATTGAGACACAGTGTTGAATCAATACACCAATATGTGGCCCACCATGTAACTTATTGCCGCCTGTGATGCAATTCTCTAAATTTATATATACTTATCTTCTGTCAACACAACAAAAATTAATAAAATCATTTTGACTTTCCTGAGTGAAATTTCAATGGATGATGGTACATCTCAAAAGAAAAAACTAAGTTTAAAAAATATTGCATTGATTATTGCACATAAAGTACATAAAGCACTCGCCACAAACAAGTTACTTATGCTGATGTCTCATAATATGAAAGCTACTTATCATTATATTGATCATCAAATCGGTAATTTATTTACAAGAATTTTAGCATGTACTTATTAAACAGCTACTAAACAAAGATCTTAGTCTTGATTTTTATAACCTATTACTAGTACATTACTGGTGTCTGAATTTTGAAATGAATGTCTGGATTTTGAATGTTAAAAGTACCCTTAGAAATCCAAAACTGTCCTCAAGAACCTGAAAAAAAAAAAAAAAAAAGAGCTCCCTATTTTTACTAGCAGCACTCTGACTTTTTTAAAAATCTAGAAACTGTTATTAAAATTTTTTTATATATAGTCATATATTCTTAACTTATGAATAAAAGTAATATATAATATAATAACAATAATGTATTCTGTTCTATTTCAGAGTTTTAAGTTTTAAAAGCAAGTTAAACTATTTTCCCTATAGCTGTAAGTTACACTTAACAAAAATATAACTATTTTCTGGGAAGTTTCAAAATTGTTTATTCTTTACTTCTTAATTTTAATCATGTTTCGTTTTTTTTTTTTTTTTTTTTTTTAACAATATGTAACCTTCAGTTGCTATGGTGTTTTTTATTATTTGATCATTATAAATGTAGTAGTAATAGTAATATCATTATGTGTATACTAGGGCTGGATTATTTATCAATATATCCCCAAGTATCGATATTTTTTGTATATAGCGATAACAGTATTTAAGTTCTTGCTCTACCGATATATCCCTCTAACGATATTTCCTTGTGCGCACAGCGTGATCGATCCATATGCCGATAAATAGCATTGAACGCCAATCACCATATCTTAAAATTCTGCTTCCTCGCCTCACCGTGCCACCGCACAAACATCCAACAAAAAGACCGCCGAATATCTTATACAACTACACCTTCTCTTCCTCCTATTTACTCACTGACTAAACTAAAAAAAATAACCACAACCGCAAACGATCCAAACACGATACAAATACTTTCTCTTCCTTCCTGCGATCAGTCCCTTTGCTTCATCTGTGCGATCTCTCAAATCGAAACCACTACTTAAAAAGTATGACGTTGAACGATAACATATAAAATGTTTCATTCATCAAGTTATCGTAGTAGTATATTATTTCCCATCTTCTCACATTCGATGATATCCCCACACCAATAATATCGAAGCTCATCGCTAGCAGGTGAAAACAATTTCTCGCATTCAGTTCTTTTTGCTATCGGTTCGTTGATTTTAGGAGGGATAAAGACTCCCTATAGAAATAGTATTATATAGGGAGTCTTCATTGGGATATTTTCAAGTAATGTTCGGAATTGCATCGATTGTTCGAAATATCATCAAGGGGTATTTTTTTTTTTTTTTTAAAGCAAAGAATTAACTAAAATTGATTACTTGTTTTTTGAAAATTGGATTTATTATTTCTGCATATATAAGAAGAAAATATAAGATTTGGATAAACATTTTTCCGGTTTTCGATGAATTTACACGTTTTGAGGTTTCCTTGCATTTCAATTAACTGAAATTGATTACTTATTTTTAAAAAAGTGGATTTATTATTCTACTTCATTTTTCTTAAGCTTTTATTTTTATTATAATTATGTATCTTGATGATATACTTTGTGTAAATAATACACATATCACCTATTAGCTCTCTTAAAATGTGATTTTGAAATATTAGGTGTACCGGAAAGTTCTGTCGTTTTCAATTAAAATACTGACATCGGAAATTTATCCTGGATAAAATTTAAGATATTCTTAGGTAACTTATAAGATGGTTATTTGTAAAGTACCATGTAAACACTGTTAAACAAAAATTTCCGGTTTCATTTTATTAATTCAAAATGACATAACTTTCCGGTACACCTAATAATTAAATCTTAAAATAGAAAGAATAGAGGACAAACTATTCAGAAGTATACTTAAAAGTAATGGTATAAATTAAAAGAAACACAAAACATTGTGTTGATATTTGTGCATTTTTTTTTTTTTTTTTTTTTTAAATATTTGGAAGTAATATACCAGAAAATATAAATAAAAATATATGTATATATTAGACATTCCCCACTCGTATACATTAAAATTGGTGTTCATTTGTCTTTAAAAAGTAGCAAATATCTATTTTTCTTCTCTTGACAGAAATATCACAATATATCACCAATATCGATATTAACTTGATGATATATTGCGATATTTAATTTCTGATATCGTCCCACTCTAGTGTATACATACATTAGGGTGTGCTGCCTCCTCCTCGCTCTGCTCACCAATCCTCGAGTCAGGCTTCCCACCCCCCCCACCCCCAATTCAATTTTACGAAAAATGAATAGTTTAAAATGTTTCTTAAACAATGTAATATTTCAATGCATATTTTTTCTGACTTCTGTTTTCAATTTTTTAGGCACTGGTTCATCTCTGAATGTGCATGCTCCCGTTTTTGCCTCAAAGATAACAAATCATAATTTGGTAGTAAATAATCTTTATCCAACAGAATCTACTACATATAATGGTGGAAACCAAATTTTACAAAATTCTGTGCCCGTAGTGAATTATAGTCATGATCTACCACCAGTAAATTCTAGGACAGTGTTGCAATCTCCACAAAATTATTCAAATGGTCCCGTTAGCCAAAATTCATTTGATACTTACATTACACCTATGACTTATTGTAATACACCAAAAACAGTTAATGGAGATGTGCAAATTAAAACACACCCTAATCAAGTTTATGCTCCAGCTACAAATTTCAAATTGAATCCTACTGTATCTTGTTTTGTTCCATCAACTTTTCAAAATCAAATTGCAGCTCCTACTAGTTCACATGTACCTATAGTTGAACCCGATTCAGATGTTTCTAAAAACACCGAAAAAGAGGAAACTTTTGAAGAAGAAATAAATTTTGTAGAAACTGAAATTTCTAATATTCAAATTAAGGAAAATGGTGTTGAACTGAAAGAAGAAAATTTTAAAGCAAGTGAAACAAACATTTCTTCAAAACCGGTGAAATTAGAACAAACTCATGTTACAACACCTTCTGCTCCTCGTTCTTGGGCAGATATAGTTAGTCGTGGACAGTCAGCTAACAAAAATCAGTTATCTGCTAACAAATCTGCTTTACAAAATGGAACTAAAGTTGTAAAAGTTCCAATTAAATTACAAGAGCCAGAAACTCTGTGTTTAGATGAAGATAAATTGGCTTTAGTTTTAGGAAGTAAGTTTTTTTTTTTAATTTTTTTTACACTTTTTTTTTTATAGTATTGATATACATTCTCTATTTCTTTGATTTAATGCATTGTATGTGAGCATATTTCGCTGTAGACTTAATGTAGCAGGCATATTTCTTTTAGGAATGTCAAAAGATGTAGGTAACTATTCATAATAGCAAAATATCCCAACAATAATGTGTTAACTCATCTATCTGAAAACGTAGCTGAGCTCTACTAATTTGCTACAAAAAATGTAAAAGTATATTTCTCGTATGCAATGTGTTAAATTAAGCATCCAAAATTTGCATATTTTATATTTGTTATGTTGTATTATTAATAATGAAAAAAAAATGAATATGAACAGGTAATTAATAATAATGAAAATATGAATATTAAAAATGAATTTAACATTTAAAAAAGTGTTGGGAATATAGAAATGTGTTGTCAGATTTGTATGTATTCTTTGAAATCTTTTATTTTGTTTCTGTTATTTCAGTAGTCACAAAGTATATACCAATAATAATTATTTTATCCTGAAGACAAAAAGTGGACTACTTACAGTGTCAGACCTACAGCTAACTAGGCCAAAGATGAAAGTTTTACTGAGGCCCCCTAACTGGAGGTCCCCCCTCTCCCCTTCCTTACCTATTAGGATGCCCCTTTGTATTTCACTTAAACTTATAACCATTAAAAGGCATTGAAGTACGCTTTAAATTAATTCAGAAGCCCAACCCAGTTTGGGGGCCAGGGGCACTGGCCCTGCTTGCTCTACCTTAGTAAGGCTTTAGTTTTTGGGTTATTTTGGGGTATCCTTCTAATGGTCACTTTTTGTACATAATAGTTTTTTAGTTTGGAACCTATGACTTAAAGTAAAATTGCAGTGAATGTTTCAGGCCAATGTAACAGCATGACAGCTTCACCAGATATATATACTTAAAACTTAAGTTCTTTTGGAGCCCCCCCTCGGGACCAGACGACCCTCCCATTTCTGTGGTCTGTAAATTAACTTATTTATTTTATCTGTGATGTAAAATATCTTCATGCTAACCTTTTTGTAGATATCTTTTTTCTAAAAATTGTTATATTATTTTATCTCTACTATTTTATTCTCAAAATGATCTTCGGGGGACACATTTTTATTTATGTATTTAAAGGATCAAATTATTATGATTAAATTTATAAAATGTTAAAGATGTGTGGTGTGAACTTATTGAGCTTTTTTACTGTGAAACTAAAGGGATATGCTAATAGCTAATTATATGCAACTTTTAGCCTAATTAAACTTTCAATAATCTTAAGTTGAAATATGAGATATAAAATACTCTTTACACCCCTGAAATTTCAATATAATTTATCAAATATTTTTATAGATATTTCGCAACTGAAAAAGTTGATCCAATTATTCATATGTATATGAGCGATTCCATACCAACTCACCTAATGAGGGTTGCATGACCGACTCGATTTTCTTCAAATTTGGTACACAGATTGATGATATAGAGGCATGAAATTGTCCAAATTTTTAGCTACCTGCTCCACTTATTTATAGATATACAGGTCCTCAAAGTTTGTCCGTTCCCTCAAAATATAAAAAAATTGATGTTATTTAATTTTTTTTTTTTTTTTTTTTTTTATTGTACTCATGCAATATGAAAGTGTTAGGTATCTATGGAAAATAGTTATTCCAAGCATTCAGAAAAAAAATACTACAATGTTTATAATGAAAATCGTTAAGGTACAGTACTCTTAGAAGTTGCAACAACAAAAATTTGATTTTCCCGATTTTGTTAAAATTGAGACATCAATTCCAAAAAAGGAAAATAAAACCAAAGGTTTACTCACTTTCTGGTAGAGTACAGGTGTTCATCATAAATTACTACACAATAAATTACTTGGGTTTCTCACTCCTTCTTGGAAATATTTAAGCTTAAAGACAAACCATAGGACAAAAATATGTAATTTCGGCCATCTTGGCAGCCATTTTACACCTAAAGGGGGAGCACTAGAAACTTTTTTATTTTTTTTTAAATAAGCTACTGATGTGTTAGCTATTCACAGGAAAAGAGTATACTTTTGGTTATTATTTGCATAAAGATATATTCTGCTGATAGTATATGCATGTTTTTCTCTAATACCATATGCTTGTGTTCCCCCTCTCATAGACTTAACATTAATAAAAAGGAAAAATAATAATGCATATATTAATAGCTGCACTATCTATACAAGAATTCGAGAAATTTAATATATTAAATTATTTAATAATAATAATAATAATAATTTCTACATTTTATAGCAAAATTAGATATTTGATGAAAACAAGAAATAGAATTTTTCCAAAACTGGACGTTGTCCATCCGTAACTATAAAGTACTGAATAATTTCTTGAAAAATCAATCAAAATAAAGGAGCTATAAATATTTATTTTACAAGCAAATATATTTGAAATACAGCAATATATTAAAAATTGATGTGTACAGAATTTTATTCAACTGCAAGCATAAGTTCCTGTATTTTTTCACAGTATCATTTGATATTAAAAACATGCATCCTGTGGCTGCTGCTGCTGATGGCATTGGTACTGTATCTAACAGGTGCTTGTATGAAATCCAGCATGTATCTGGTTTCTCTGGCCAGTAAAAGTTTTGGCAGGGGCCCCAGGTGCAGAAAGTGTTTAAAACTGTGATGCACGTCACAGAACAATTGAGGCTTTTGCAGAACATTTCATCTATCCCCTAACTGGATGATGTTGATACAGCTAAAATTCTAAAATTAATAAAACCTAGATATGTTCAACTGACCTGTAAATCTGTTAGCATACTAGAAAATTGCTAGAAACAGTTATTGTTTCAATATATAGACAAAATTTATAAACATTTTGTAAGTAGTATATCCACATTAATGTAACAGTATTAATGCCAAAAGTCATTGAAAAAATTGCAAATTCTGGGTGTATTCCTCAGTTTTAGATTATAAAAATTTTAAATCATGTTTTATTATAAATGTATAATAAATATTTTACTAATAAATATTCTTTTTATGCTTATTTTGCATTTTACTGTACTTTGACAAATTTGGACAAAATACCTGCAGAACATTTGCAAATTTTAATGTCTCGTTGCAAAACATCGGATATAATTCTGCTCCTGGGGCAGGGGCCATAAGGATGCATAAATTGTAATTGAACATCACCTTTTTCAAAACAGTTTTCTAAGACAGCTCCTAACCACCATTTCTTATCATACATGCAAGCAACATAAAAACCTTTAGAAAAGTTATGTTATTAAGACTAAATTTTTGATATGTTGCTTACCTACTGCAGATACTTCAATCTGATTTGATATCTATTTAAAAGAGTAAAATCCGCTGTAAAAGGCACGTTAAAAATATTTAAAAGAATTTTAAAAGGTTAAAAAACAGTTAGACAACATGTTTCGTGCTTATTTACTAGCATATCATGCTAGTAAATAAGCACGAAACATGTTGTCTAACTGTTTTTTAACCTTTTAAAATTCTTTTAAATATTTTTAACGTGCCTTTTACAGCGGATTTTACTCTTTTAAATAGTTATTTCGCACGTGGTTTTTAATTATTTAGTGATTCGATATCTTTGTAATGTAGATACAATGGAAACTAAAAGCACAGATTTACTGATAGGAATAAATTTATGATAATCCCTGATACCCTCAATTCTTACAGCGAAAGTTAGTCTTTCAGAAAGCAATGCTCTTGTTACTGCTACATATTCTTCAGATGCAAAGAAAAACTTAATACACTGCTCAAAATAATTAAAGGATATTGTAAGTTTTATATAAAATAACAGTATAAGAGAGGTTTTTTTTTGCAGAAAACGGAAGAAGAGGGACACAAATATAAATTTTTCTCGTTTTCAACCTTCGGAATATGCAAATATTGAGTTTGACCTAAAAAATGACGTTTCAGCGGCAGCGAATGAAATTTGGCTTTACACTAAATGAAAGAAAAAGCAGAAAAGAATAGTCGATATTCAGTAAGTGCGTTGTTTCGATGATTGCGATGTCTTAACGAAGTGATTTAACCGATTCAATAGCTTGGAGAGTTGTTGGTCGGGTGGAGGGGGTCCAAACACAAGCTGAAGTAGCCGAAACCACTGGAGTTTCGCAAAGTGTGATTTCCAGGATTTGAAACCGCCTTTTGGAGACTGGAAATGCAGGCTGAAGATCAGGGCAAGGTCATAGAATGCAGCAACGTCCAATGAACATCGATATTTAACATTAACGGCTCGGAGATACCGAAATAGGAATGTCTCTCTTCTTCAACAATTGCCTTTTTCCGGTTACTGGTGCCACATTTTTGACCCAAACTGTCCGAAATTGGTTCCACACTATAGCAATAGGTCTAATGATTTCATCCCTATATTGACGACCGATCAGAGCTTCATTTCTAATGACGTGGGGATCAGTGCACCCATTAGTGGACACTCCCCCTCCAACCTCCAAATCTGATACTTCTGTGCACGAACGCAGGATTGTTTCTAGTGCAACTTTCCCTACAAATGAAAATATGCCTATTATCGTGATGAACAGAAAAACGAGACTTGCCAGAGAAAAAAATATTGCGCCATTCATTTCTCTCCACTTTACATGCTCTGTTGCCCACTCCCTGATTTCTTGCTGTTAACGTAACACACATTATTGGTCGGTGAGCATACAGACCTACAGCGCGGAGCCAATTTTGGGCAGTTTGAGTCGAAACTGTTGTGCCAGTAGTTGAGCGAAGTTGTTTTTGTAGAAGAGTGGCATTCATATTTCGAAGTCTCCGAGCGGTTAGCTTTAAATATCGATTTCCATTGAGTGTTGTTGCACGTCTACAACCTTGCCCTGGCCTTCAGCTTACATTTTCAGTCTCCAAAATCCGGTTTCAGATTCTGGAAATCACACTGTGCAAAACTCCAGTGACTTCAGTTTGTGTTTGGACCCCCTCTAATCGACCAACAACTCCCCAAGCTTTTGAATCGGTTAAATCACTTCGTTAAGACATCACAGTCATCGAAACAACACACTTACTGAATATTGACCATTCTTTTCCGCTTTGTTTTTAATTTAGTGTAAAGCCAAATTTCATTCGCTGCCGCTAAAACATCATTTTTGAGGTCAAACTGAACATTTGCATACTCCGAAGATTGAAAACGAGAAAAATTTGTATTTGCGAACCTCTTCTTCCATTTTATGCAAATAAATAAATAAATCACTTATACCGTTATTTTATATGGCTTACAATATCCTTTAATTATTTTGAGCAGTGTATTTTTAAAATTACCTGTGCAATAATGAAACAAATCACGTGGAGAAATTATCTGATCCTTGTAAGGACGTTGCAAGCTGGTTCTGTAAGCAGACCTTTTGACTGTGCCTCCAGTGGCATCACAGGGGCTTTTGCCATGGGAAGTGGCAAAAAAAATGTCACCCAGCATTTAGTTTGAAATCATCTTTATGTTGGCATAAATTAAAAAAGTTTTTCTTGTTTTTGTACTGCGCTGAGCTACCACCACTGAAATAAATTATTTTCTATATGTCTGGATATTGTGATGTTAAATATGGAATTACGTGTCTTTAAAAAGAAACTACTGCCATTGTATCATGTGTCAAATAGTCACTGATAATACACATAGAAATAACAAAGTAATTTAATGAGTGTTGAATGGACTGTAGTTATCCACCGTTGAAACATCACTTCAGATTCTTCATCATAATCATCCATTAACATATCTAAAAATTCTTCAAATGCAGTTTGGAGTGGACACTGTGAACAAAATCCTAACATACATGCTTCATTGTTAATGCCACACACATAATGAGACAAAAAAAAATCACTGATAGATGGTTTAATAGATTATTTTAGAGATGCCATCATTAGCCTGTCATTTTAGTGAATCATACAGACAGACTGAATGAATTCCTGTACTACCAGCTAACACACACCACTTCGGTCGCAAATCAGCAAATTTAGATAATCCAATCTTGTGATTGGGATATTCCTGTTTAAAAAGTGTGTACGATTCTTTGAGATTACATAAAATGAGGTGTTTCTGTTTTGTAAATATTTTATTTCTTCACTAAATACTAACTTGAATTTTTAAAAAATAAAAGGTTTCCTACATCTTTCTTTAAAATATCACCAAAATAGAGTACACATTAGTTTTGTATTAATAACAGAATATAATAAAATCAGAATGTTGCACCCTTATTCAATGCTTCATTCACCTAATAACACTATTTCTAAAGTAACTAAGTAACGTTCAGAGAGTAAATAAAGTCTTATACATGTATTAAATCAATATTTATATAATATTCAATAAGTTTTGTTTTTTTACATCTTTTTTTTATCAATGTTAAGTCTGTGAGAGGGGAAACGCAAGCATATTGTATTAGAGAAAAACATGCATATACTATCAGCAAGATATCTCTTTATGGAAATAATAACCAAAAGTAAACTCTTTTCCTGTGAATAGCTAAAACATCAGTAACTTATTTTTAAAAAATTAAAAAGTTTCTAGTGCTAATCCTTTAGGAGAAAAATGGCTGCCAAGATGGCCGAAATTGCATGTTTTTGCCCTATGGTTTGTCTTTAAGCTTAAATATTTCCAAGAAGGAGTGAGAAACCCAAGTAATTTATTGTGTAGTAATTTATGGTGAACACCTGTACTCTACCAGAAAGTGAGCAAACCTTTAGTTTTATTTTCCTTTATTTGGAAATGATGTCTCAATTTTAGCAAAATCGGGAAAATCAAATTTTTGTGGTTGCAACTTCTAAGAGCACTGTACCTTAACGATTTTCATTATAAACATTGTAGTATTTTTTTTCTGAATGCCTGGGATAACTAGTTTCCATAGATACCTAACACTTTCATATTACATGAGCACAATGTTTAAGAAAAAAAAAATTAAGTAACATCAATTTCTTGGTATTTTGAGGGGGCGGACAAACTTCGAAGACCTGTATATCTATAAATAAGTGGAGCAGGTAGCTAAAAATTTGGACTTTTTCATGCCTATATCATCAATCTGTGTACCAAATTTAAAGAAAATCTGAGTCGGTCATGCAACCAACTTTTATTTTTTTAGGTGAGTTGGTATGGAATCCCTTCAATTTTTGTTTGTAAATATTGCAAAAATTTTGGATTATGTACAAAATTGCATACAACCAGTAGTGGTACCAGAAATTCCCCGACAGGGGGAAAAGGCTATGTACTCCAGCCCCCTGTCTGGTGCCACCTCTGATTACAACTAAAGTAGATAAATTGGTAATTGCTGTCACAAACTAGCAGAAATCTTAGATTGTATGTATGACAGCCCTTTTTTGCATTGTATGTTTACTATGAAATACATATTATATTTTTTAATCTTCTTTTTTAGTTCCCCATCATACTTTGGGTATGGGGAACTTAGGTAATCGTGAAAATTTTCGACCTTGGTTTTTTTACTTTTCTACACGTTTTCAGGTGTGAGGAATCCGAAAATGACAAAATTTCTATGGTGTCTGTCTGTAGGGTGTCTGTTAGTGTGTCAGTGTGTCAGTCCGTTAGTGTGTTAACACGATATCTCACGAACAAATGATCGCAGAGAGGTCAGATCAGTTTTAAAGTATTACTTTCGACACTGGCAAGAACCCTATTCATTTGCAACATTCGAATTTAAAAACTTCGTAAGTTATTAGAAATTTACGATTTTCTTAACATGGGAGAATAGGACAAAAATTCACTTAAACGTGCATTTAATGGAAACTTTTTACTGTAAAAATGTCAGACCAGTTTTAAAATATCAGTTTTGATGCCGGAATGAACATCAGTAACTATAAATATGCTACTTTGGAAATTTCGCAAGTTATTGGAAATTTACGAATTTTTTAACATGGCAGTATAGAGCAAAATTTCACATAAACGTCAATTTTGAGAGATATTTTCATCGTAAAGATGTCAGACTACTTTTGAAATATTATTTAGGACACTGGCATGATTATTAATGACTATGAATTTTCCAATATAAAGATTTCGTAAGTTATTGGAAATTTACGAATTTCTTAACATGGCTGAATAGAGCAAAATTTCACATAAACGTCAATCTTGAGGGATATTTTCATCGTAAAGATGTCAAACCACTTTCGAAATATTATTTAGGATACTGGCATGAATATCATAGACTACGATTTTTCCAATTTAAAAAATTCGTAAGTTATTTGGAATTTATGATTTACTTAACATGTCAGAATAAGGCAAAATTGAGCATAAATTTCCATTTAGAGGATCGTAAATACATTAGACAACTTCAAAATTACATTTATGATATTTGTTTGAACATGATTGAATACAAATATTCTAATAGGAAAATTTCGTAAATCATTCGTAATTTACGATTTTATTAACATAGCGAAATTGTAAATTTTTCATATAAATATGAATTTTGAGGATTATTGCATTGGAAATAGTAGGATGAAAACTAAACAACGGAATTGACCCTGATAAAATAAATTAATAGATTAGAATAGGATATATAAATCGAAGTAAACGGTGGATAGCCTATTAGGCGGGGATTTCATTCTGTCATAATATCAAGCTTAGGTCAAATTCATTTCTTTTAACATGATTATAATATGTCTCGCACTAGAAGTTTATGAGAACATAAATATGATGGGG
>OZ005655.1:263818838-263853838 GCA_963930645.1 Salticus scenicus | reverse complement strand
TGACCACATACAGAACCAAGTTATTAGAGGAGAGAGTGTGAAATATTAATATACAAAAGTATTGATAGTAGTGCACATGCATGGAAAAGTATTGCTTGTTTGAAGAGAGTAAAGATGCAGAACAACAGAATATCCTCCCTTTTGGTTTATGTTTCACGAAAGAAATAATTAAAAATAATAAAAGATTAAGTTTCAATTTCCAATTAATTTTGAACACTTAAAATATTTTGCTGATCTTCAAGGTTTTGTAAAAATATTTGCTGGCATTTAATTACTTTGTAGATATTTCACGTCAATGTAATTTTGGTTGCTCTTGCTCTTACTACTGGTGAAATTAAGCTTGCTCTTTCTACCTACTGGTACAGTTTCATCAAAATCTATTTTAGACTGTTAACACATTTGATGGATTTATATATCCATCTTTATCAAAATGAACTAAATATGGATCAGAATGAAAAATTTTTAAGCTAAAGCATTTTTACTCACCTGAAAGGAAGACAATATTAATTTCTGAAAATTCCAAAATTATATGGTAAAATTTATTCTATATCATTACTAATGTTAAAAATTAAAGAAAGAAAGAAAAAACATACAATAGGTACATGCCAAGCCCGTAAAAACAAAGACTTATTCTTCTGCAATCTCTGATAGCCTGGTATTTGTAATATTTAATTTTATTTAAAATAATAATAATAAATGTAAAATGACAATTCTATTTTATTGGGGTGTTAAAAGTATATGGCTGTCACGGGTCAGGGAAAATCTGAAAAACTTGGAAAAGTCAAGAAAAATGAAATTAGTGAAAAATGTCAGTGCAATGTCAGGGAAAATTGCAAATATTGCTTCAAAACCTGGGGAAAATTGTGATATAAACTTAGAAAATGCTTTTTGAGCAGGCAATTTATTTCACAAATTGTGTTACTATGTCATCTTTTATGTTGCAAGCTTTGTAATGTTTTATGCCATGAGGTACTTTTTATGTTGCAAACCAAATTTTGTGATTGGAATTTTTTAAAAGTAGACCTGGAAAGTGAGAAAATTTTACTTTTGAAATTCAGTGAGTATTTCAGAAAATTTTGTTATAACCTGTCATTATTTTCTCTCTGAACTCCTGCTGCTTTACAACCCAGCTTATCTTCTGATATTTCATTATGCAATACATCATTATATTTTATTTGAAATTTAATGCTTGTGACAAAAGTCATATGCTATTTTAAACATTTAGTTAAAGTTATGAATTATATTTGTTTGTGCACATTCTTGTTTTAACCCTTTATCTACTGACAGACGACAGTGAGTATTTTAAAGTACCATTAGATTAAAAAGAATGTAAAATCGAATTTATGGAAATAATGTGTAGAAAATATATTTGTAAGAATGGAACAATTATACTTCACTACAGGCATTAGATGCTATGTGTGGCTGGTTTTTTCAAGAAGGGATTTTATAGAGTGTTGACACTCTTTTTTGCTTGGCATTTTTCGGTTGGGGACAAAATATCGCCGACATAAATGAATGGAAAGCAAAATAAATGAGAGTCGTTGTTGATTGTGTTTGATATAAATAAAATGACACATTTTACATTTTATTTGAATGAGTTGATAATTATTAGTAATCTTATAAAATATTCATGACAAAACATGCATATTTATCTTAGTCAGAGCACGCACTTACAGACAAACCCATCGCAAAAATTATTATGAATTTTGCTTAAAAGGGTTTAAAGACTATGTTTATTAATTTTTGTCAAGATTAGTCATAATGAATTCAATCGTACTTATTAATTCTATAATTTTTAATTAAGGTTTGTGAACAGTGTTCAGCTTTGGTGTCAGCAATGATGTACAATATTTTTATAATGCATTTTGAATGGTGACAATCAAATGATAACTTAAAATTAAATATAGGCAAAATAATGAAATTCCACTCTAAGATATATTTATAAGGCTCTATGAGACCCCCCTCCAGAGATCATATGTGAAATAGATCATATTATTTTTTTTAGTTAACGTGATATTTTATCCGGCAAGATTTTGTCCCATGATATTATGTCTGGATCCCGGCATTTTTCATGATCATCATGTGTGTTATAATTAATTTATAATATTGCCTCAAGAATCTACCATCAATCTTAGAAAAAATATAAAGAGCATAAAAAGTAAATACTTTTTTTTAAATCTGTTTTTGAGGTGCTGATATTTTTTTTCAACCTCTGTGTATGAATGGTACACTAAAGTGTCACCTCACTAAAACCTCATTAATTACTATGATGATGTGACATGCATGAATTTTATTGCATATAATTTTAATAATTAAAGAAGTCAGAAAATGTTTCAAATACAAATTTTGTCTGTTTCATAATGAGTTAACACATTGTTTATTACAATAGCATCAAATGAGAAGCAATCTTAACAAAAAATTACGATAAATTTAAATGTATTAAAATAATTATAATAAATTATTTAAATTAGTTTAAATTATTAATTATTTAAATAATTAAAAGTTAAAATAATTACAGTACCAAATTGATAAACTTTCTACTTGCCTCTTGTATGATGAGGATATAAGGTAGCTGTTAAAACAAGAAACTATTTTTACTTATACATAACTGAGATATTTTTATTTCAAATATTAATTTATTTCAATATTTATTACAGAACATCTTCATCAATTAAATCATAGTTTTAAAAAGGTTCTTGTCAGACCTCGGGGACTAATTAATCGTAGAAATTGGTGTTATATCAATGCTGTATCCTTTTTCATTTTTAAGTAACTTTATTTAGTATTTGAAATATTTGTCTTGATTATAATAAGTTTTATTTCAATTTAAAAAAGTTTGCATTCATGTTAGTTATATTATATTGCTTCTTATATTAAATAAAGTACTGCTATTTATTTCAATATGTAAATTATCATTAAAAAAAAAAAAAAAAAAAGCTAGCTGCTGTGTATCAAGTATTTATACAGGTATTATGTGTATAGGTATACAAGGTGTGGCTATTAAATAACGAGACTATTACTGCTACAGATGAACTATATATGCGCCAAGTCCGAACGACCGACAGCTGTGCAGAGTACGAGGGCTCTCTGAAAAGTTTCCGACCTAACAAAGAAAAGAGATATTTTTTTAACATAATTAGTGTTATTTTTCAACAGTCTCCTTGTAAGTCTATACACTTTTCCCAGCGATGCTCCCATCTTTTTAACCCATCTAAATAATAGGTGGAATCTTTCTCTTGAAAATAACTGTTCACAAAGTTTATCACCTCTTCATTTGACAAAAATTTTTGTCCTCCGAGTGCTTCCTTTAGTTTAGGAAACAGAAAAAAGTCACTTGGGGCCAGGTCTGGTGAGTAAGGGGGATGGTCAACCAGTTCAAACCGCAACTCATGAATTTTCGCCATTGCAACAGCTGAGGTGTGAGATGGAGCATTGTCTTGGTGAAACAAAATTTTCTTTTTTTGCAAATGTGGTCGCTTTTCCCCAATTTGTGTCTTTAGCTTCTCAAGCAAGGTTGAATAATATGCTCCAGTAATTGTTTTTCCTTTTTCAAGGTAATCTATCAGTACAATTCCATGGCTATCCCAGAAAACTGTCGCCATCACTTTTCCAGCAGAAGGAACAGTTTTTGCTTTTTTTGGAGTCAATTCTCCCTTTGCAGTCCACTGTTTTGATTGCGTTTTTGTCTCTGGGGTGTAATGATGAAGCCAAGTTTCATTTACAGTAATTAAACGGCGAAAAAACTCCGATTTATTGCGTCTGAATTGCGCTAAAAGAGCAGTGCAAATGTTCATTCTGACACGTTTTTGGTCCAAAGTGAGCAAACGTGGCACCCAATGTGCAGATAGCTTACACATACCTAAATCTTGGTTCAGTATGTGGCAAACACGTTCTTTGGATATGTTCATAGCTTCTGCAATCTCTCTTACCTTGATTCGGCGATCGTCCAGCACCATTTGGTGAATTTTTGCAATGTTTTCATCAGTCATTGTAGTTTTTGGTCGTCCTGAACGTTCATTATCACCCAAGCTGGTACGGCCACGTTTAAATTCAGCTGCCCAAAATCACATCAACTCAGAACAATAACTGTCAAACGCAAAATTCACATTCAAAATGGCTGAAATTTCAGTTAAGATCTATCAAAGAATGCCGAAAGAAGTTCCCCCACTTTCGTTGATTAGTGCTGCCATCTTCATGCAGAGGCCGGAAACTTTTCAGACAGCCCTCGTAAAGCCTTCTCTTTCGATTGCTGCGCCTCCTGTGTTTGTAGAGAAATCAGTTTGGCCGTAACCTTCGGTTGTGTAAGAGGTGTTTGCTTCGTTTTGCCGAAAACATGATAAGTGTAAAAGTAAAGCAACGAATTGTTCTGAAATTTCACGTGAAACTTGGTAAAACTGCTTGTGAAAGTTATCTTTTATTAAAACAAGTTTATGGCAATGAATGTTTATCACGTGCACGAGTTTTTGAGTGGTTCAAGCGTTTCCAAGATGGCTGTGAAGACGTTGGAGATGATGACCGCCCAGGGCGCCCTTCCACGTCCAAAACGAATGAAAATATCGAAAAAGTCGCTTATCTGGTTCAGTCTGACTATCATTACTATCTTGAGGTGCTTGCTCATCTCCGTGAAAGAGTAAGGAAAAAACTACCCGAATTGGGGAAGAACAAGTCATGGGTTCTCCATCAAGACAATGTGCCGGCTCACACTGCATTGTCTGTCAAGACGTTTCTAGCCAAGTACAATATCCCAGTTTTAGACCATCCGCCTTATTCACCTGACCTGGCCGCATGTGGCTTTTATCTGTTTCTCAAAGTTAAATCTTCATTAAAAGGAACAAGATTTGTGTCAGTTGAAGCTTTGAAAGAAAAGCGGCAGGAGCTCACAGAACAAGACTTCCAGCACTGTTTCGAACAATGGAAAATTTGCATGGAGCGTTGTAGGTATAGAGGAGGGATGTATATTGAAGGTGATAATAACTAAATAAGTATAAATTTAAAATAAAATGTTTTAGAGCAATAGTCTTGTTATTTAATAGCCACACCTCGTATGGTATATGTGCATTATAAATATTGAGCTGTGTAACATAGGCTCTGACAAAATTTCAGGGAATAAGGGCAGGACATCTTTTATTTGATCTTGAAACAATTTCTCTTTTTTTCAAATGGAGATAATGCATTTTTATGAAATATGTTTCTCTCATCATATTTAATTTAATAAATTTGTACTTATTTTTTTACTTATGAAAGATAAAGACAATTTAAACAAATTATGTAATTAAAAAAATATGCCAACCCACTTCCATACTCCTTCCCTACCATTTTGTTCATACCTAGTTCCTAGTTCGTATTGTGAGTAGACAGATAAATATATTCATACTGTATTTAAAATAAAATAAATGTTTTTAAAAAGGTGAAATCTAAATTTGTCTTTAAATGTTTGGAAATTATTGAATTCCAGAATATTAAGATACTTAAATTTTAAAATCTATGAAGATAAAGGAGGATAGTGAATTCTAAAGATTTATATTTATAAAATCAATAAAATAATTAGGAAGTTTGATGTGAGTGTTGTTCTTGTTTTAAAAGGAGTATTTTTGATAATAGATAAAGTATGAAATTTTAATAGAAATAAGTGGTATTTAGTGCATATGCCATATTTCTTGCTCATATGCATTAAATATACTGCAGTTTTTAAAAATCTTACTAAAAAAGCAATGATATTTATGAAGAAATTAATACTGGGGTTACTATTATTAGGTATTTTAAATAATAATAATAATAAAAATAATAAAAATACATTTAGAATAAAATTGAATCTTGCCAAATGCATTTTAGTTATCTGATTTGTAGATTTGCTAATATGTTATATTTCCATTTTTAATTAATGTGTTACATTATTAAAATCTGCAAGTGCTATGTATGTGTAGTGCAGAATGAAAATGCTAAAATGCTTGAGTCAGTAAACAAAAAGAAAACCTGCTATTCATTGGTAGTAATTACTTTTTACATTAAGTAAACAAAATGCCTGCATTTATAAATAATATATAATTTTTGTGTATGTGTATACATATGTAAATGTTGACTATAAATTCCAAACAAGAAATAAAATAAAACTGTTGTTGTTTTATGACAATTTTTTAAATTGGAATGGATGTAGAAATTTCAAAGAATAATTAAAAGTATTCATGAAGCAAATTCTTAATTTAAAGTTATTTTTTATAAATCAAATGAAATTATATTTCTCATATTAAAAATAAATAAATCAATGAAAAAGTATTCCTTTATATGAATAAGAATTTCTATACAGTTTTATGTAAGTTTAATACAGACATTCTTAAATAATGTTTCGTATATTTATAAGTAATATTTTACTTATTATTTATTAACGTGGAAACTAGGTATTCCCAGTTTCCACGATAATTTAGTTAAAAAATAAATTTCATAACAAGCAAGTTATTTATAATTATTAACATTTTTTCTTATTTTCTTGCTAAATAATTTTTATAATTTATTTTATATTTTGTTGAATTTTTTCTTTAACTTGAAAAAGACTCTCCAAGCTTTGCTTGCTTGCCCTCCATTTTATATTTTATTACGGGATCTTCCAATATTACAAGCTGTTGAAAGAGGGAAGTCTGCAACGCCAATTATTGACAGCATGTAAGTATATCCTGATAATTTGTTCTTATCATTTCCTCATAATTAGTGATAAAAATTTTGATTAATAATGCTTTACTAGAAAACTCTTTGAATTGCAGATTTCCAATTGGCTTGAAAAAAAAAGTTACAGAAATTAATTTGCATTGTACTGGGAAATGTTTAGCTGATGATTCTCTCAAACCATAGCCTCCTATACTAGATGCCTGTTGCGTCACTCAGAAACTTGGCAACAGTTGAAGTGGTAGACAGCGCCACCTGGTACAGATTGTGCGACTTTTTTATTCAACAGTCACCAAAATTTTTTAAAAGGGGGATATGATATACATAAAAGACGAATAGAATCGAAGAAACATCGATTATATGTATCATATATCACTTCTTAAAAATATTTGTGACAGTTGAATAAAAAAGTCACTAAATCTGTACCAAGTGGCGCTGGCACTGCCTACAGCTTCAAACTGTTGCCAAGTTTCGGAGCAACTTGACAGGCATCTAGTTTAGGAGGCTATGCTCTCTCACACACACACATTAAAAAAAAAAAAAAAAAAAATGCTAAATATGAAAATTAGTTAAAATTAAGTAAACATAGCCAAATTACACTAATTTGGGGAGGCTGAACTGCCAAAATACAAAACTGGCTACAGCCTTGATTGATGGGCCAAAAACTCATGTTTGTTGGAACTGATTTTCTTCAAATTTGTCATATTAATTCCCTTAGGTGTCCTTTTGTGTGTATTAATTAGTTTGTGGTGAATTTGCCAAGTTTTGATGAAAAGCAGAAGTGGAATCGAATGTTAGTGTTTCAAAAACGGCTTTAAAATGTAAGTCCAGTAAGCCAATAGCCCAAAATTCTCAAAGCTATGCAAATGGCAGATTTTCTAGATTTTTTAACTTAGTTTAAAATATATGTATTTTTTTTACATATTATCGATAAATTTGGTAATTTACATTAAAAAAAAAAGTACTTAATATTGCAACTGAAAAATCATGTTTAGTTTGTTATTATTTTAATAATTTTATTTTTTCAGAAGCTTATTTATTTATGTATGGATTTATTTTTTAACAGATTTTTTTCACAACACTGCAGAGTATTCATGGAAAAGCTTAAAATTCTACATCACTTTCAAACCATTCATGTAATTTGTTATCAACTAGGTTTTTACTGAGAGAATTAAAATTTATGTTTATACCTTTTTTCTTATCTTTTTATTTATTCATTTATTTATTTATTTATTTATTTATTTTTTTTATGAATCTTTACAATGCTTTTTAAGAATTATAAATGTAGAATAAAACTATAAGTTATTTAGTTTCCATTTCGAGACTTTAGTTTTGCAACTGTAAGATAAATTATATAATAATTTAATGTGTGTGTCTTAACTATTATTTTATTTTGTTATTAGGGTAAAAGTAGCTCAGGAATTTCAAGAAATGGAGTCTCCTTCAGAAGAGTTATCTCCTGGTCAACCTTTTCAACCTGACTTTATTTATGATATGTTGAGGGACCTTAAATCTGACTGCTTAAAGGTAAGAAAAATTGTCATGCAAAGTACCTCATAACAATAATAATTAATAATGTATGAATTAGTCCGAAAATATCTTAAAAATTGTTTTTGTTTTGATTATTACCGTAATTTCGCGCATATAGTCCGCGGATTATGTGTGTCAAAAAGTTTTTTAAAAAAAATTCACCTGCGGACTATATGATGGTGCGTCTTATCTGCTAGTTATTCACAGTTCAAATCCTCAAAATCACAATTAAACAAACGAATACAAACTGCCGATTCTGACGATCAAATATAAACATAAACAAAAGAATAAGACACAAAGAAAACATCGTATCGTATATCGTATCAGTAGCGAACCATGGAGCATAAAGCAAAAGCTCACTATTAGGATAGCACGTTGCTGAATATTCCTGTACTGTTATTTTTTAAATTATGTTTGCAAAAACTGCTGAGCAATACTAATGACAAACTTTGAGATAATCTTCCAAAAAATATATCTCCTAGTGCTGAATCACAGACAATCACCCATAGGGAAAACTCACTCAATGACTCAACCATTCAACCAGGAATTCCAATAGAAAATTTGAACATCAACTTTAAAGGTTTCTTTTAATGTATAATTTTTAAAATATGGTTTATTAATAACAAGTACTTCTTTTCTTTATACTATTTATTTTAATAGCGGGAATGCTTTAATATTTTCATATAAAACTACATAATAGTGTTTTACTTGCTGTTTTCTTGGGGTAATATTTTTCTCCTGCGGACTATACGGTAGTGCAGACAATTTGATGTTTTTAAAAATAATTTTTACATAAAACTTCACCTGCGGACTATCCGATGGTGCGGACTATGCACACAAAATTACGGTAGGTTGATTTCTTTTTGGTCACTTCGTTTTTCTATCTGTCTATATATAATGAAAAGTTTTATCACGATAAATTCCAAAACAATACTCCAAATCAAACCAAATTTAGACAGCAAATTTATCTTATAAACAAAAACTATTTTATTTACGAGACAAAACTTAAGTTAAAATACATTTAAAAACAAAATATACATATAAAAATAATTAAAATCTAGACATTTCGAAACCTGTCCAGGTTTCCTCATCAGTATCAATTACAACATAATATGCAAGCATTACATGAATACCCAAGGAATTTAAAGAAGTACTGAATATTGAGGAGCCAGTGCGCATGCTTCATTGATAGTGTGGAGATGCCTGGCAGTGTGCCAGTTCTCAAGGAAAATACGTGATTTATAATTATCGTGATTTATCTTATAAATATCTAGGATGAGTTCGTTAACCAAGTTGCTCTGCCATTTTGTTTTCAAGTGATGGCCACTTGAAATTTTAACTCCACATTGGAAAACTTTGAAATTGAATACAATTGAAAAATAATCTGAATTAACATATCCATACAATTTGCTGTTATGTAGAAGGAAAGGAAGATTATTCTAAATATTGTATAAATAAAATTCAGGAATATTTTGTTAAGATGTGATTTTGAAAATTGTCTTTTAAAATTACGAATTTTAGAAAACACATGATCATGAAAACTATAGTGGAAATCCTATACTGAATAATTACTTTTATAGTTACATTAACAGATTAAAAAATTGCATTCAAGTTTTACTTTCCTCATTATTTCCTTTCTGAAGCATAAAAGATAATAGTGTAAGATTTGAAAAAAAAAAAAGTAATTAGTTCCCCCTTTGATGAAATCTGATACACATGCACAAAAAGATGCACACACAGCTTTGCTAACTGAAGTTTGTAAATGTAACATATTTTACATTCGGAACACATTCTAACGTCAATAAACAAATTTAGAATAAACAAATATAAAAATGGTTATTTCTTTCTTTCTTTTTTTTATCAATTTAAGTCAATCAATCCTGATTATAATAAATATGATTTCTGTAATTTGAGTTTTATTTCATTTAAATTTGATTGTCGGTTTTATTTGCAAGTATCAGGGAAAGTCATAAGTACAGTTTAAGGAATTTCTGTTTTGTAATGTATATATTTAATTGTGATTCTAGGGGCAGCAAGAAGATGCTGAAGAATTTTTAAGCTTTATCTTAAATGGTATGCAAGAAGAAATGGTAAAAATATTGAAGAATTATGAAAAGAAGAATAATTTAAATGGTATGTATTTAAAAATATGTTATTTGTTCATATAATAGGGTTATTCTAATTTTTGCATTTGTAATTTGACATGTGATGAGTAGTTTTACTTATAAGCCCCGTTATATATAAGATCTATTTTACTAATTTCTACTGTACAGTGAACACAGAAGAACCAAAAGAAAATGGGGATGTCTCTGAAAGTGAAGATGAATGGCAAGTTATTGGCTCAAAACATAAAGGAATGGTTACCAGAAAAGTGAGTAATTATACCTTATTAATAAATATTAATTCCATTGATACTAGGGATCCTCATTTTGAGATCTTTCATATAATAGCATGTAGAATCTTTGTGGTTTCTTGAAGAAGTTATTATTTCTTTTTAGCGAGTGTTGGTAACACTGTACAGGGTTCTCCCTAGAGTGTGAAAGTCAGGCATCAATATTTTTTGTTAGTTACCAAAATGGTCTACTCAGGTGTAATTAATAAATTTGTTTTGTGGATTATAACAGTATAAAATTTTGTTTTTTGTTATTATTTATTTAAATAATAATGAAAAACATAAAAGTTAAAACATAATACATTTATGTTTTTAAAAATTCTGGAGTGACTCCACTTGACTTTCTGATCATTAAGTAATTAATGATTTTACAGTTGAAGATCTTTAATCCGCATAGGCATACCTTGGTTCTAGAACTTGTGCAGATTATAGATTTTTGCAAATTATAGATCAGTGAGGCCATTTCCTCGCTTATATGAATTAGTATAAGGTACATAAAACAATAAACTTTATTTAATGAAGCTGAAGCTAGAATTAGAATTATTTGTTTTTATGTTATGGAAGGTAATAAATATATAAAACAATAAAATTTATTTAATGAAGTAGAAGCAATGTATAATTTAAACCTTTAAATGAGTAAATTATTAAAAAAAAAACTGTATTCCTGCTTCTGGACTGTGATTAACAGATGCAGCTAGATACTTGCAATGTGATTAGTTTGATGCAGTTTTTAATGACTGCATTGTAGATTTTTTCCTCAAAACAAATGCTGGTATAAATTTTTCCTTAAATAGTTTTGTGTATTTTTGAAATATCATCCTAAAAAGAACATTTACACTAATGGCCCTTAAACATCTGTGAAAATATGCAGTCTCATTAACACATATGATGGCATTCTTTTCAACCAATGAGCAATGCCGTTACTAGCAGGAGTTAGAAAATTGCACTTGTATGAGTTTTATTTGATCACTAGTTGAATATTATTCAGACGATGTTCCAGTTTGCTAAAAAATTATAAGGCAATAAAAGTATATATATTGTTTTCCTTTTAAAATTAATTATGTGTATCTAAATTAAATTTTACACTTTTTTTTTTTCTCTTTTTAGTATGTGAATTAACATCATATTTTCTCATATACATCCAAAATATCAGATTTTCCTTACTGCAAAATCTTTTGTTTACATTAGCAAAGTGAGTGTGGATTATAGACAATTGCAAATTATGAGTATGCGGATTATAGATCTTCAACTGTATATAAATAAAGTAAGAAAAGTCATTAAATAAACAAAAGAGAAAATAATTATAGGGTATTTGAATATTTTTCTCTACATAGTATGTTGTTCTAATTAATGCCATTGCACAATTCATTGAATAAGTACTGACAGCAGCCTCAAAACATATACGACCAATTACATGTAGTTAAATTGAATTGGTGTGTGTGTGTGTGTGTGTGTGTGTGTGTGTGTGTTTTTTTTTTTTTTTTTTTTAAACTTTTTAAACATTATGATCTAAAAAAGGTTTCATTATTTAAAAAATATGTAGATTGATGTTAAGTGAAGTAAACTGGTATAAAAACTAGACAAGCAAGCGATGATAAATTTGGAAATATGTTCTTTTCTAAATAATGTGAAAAGTATAGATTAGAGGTGCACAACATGCAGCCCGGGGGCCACATGCGGCCCAGTAGCCATCAATTTGCGGCCCGGCAAAGGACTGGTATTTTAGATTGCATTAATCATCAGCTGGACGAGAAAAAAATAAAAAAGAGACAAAGAAAAAGTATTTATTTGTTGCATTCAAAAAACTGGCATTTACAAAAACCTCTTTTATTTATTTATTTTTTGGAGGGGGGGGGGAGGGATGAAAATTTTGATTTTTATACATATTTCTGTTTGAGACCTAAGTTTTCTATTCAGTTTCTCAATAATGTTCCACAGTATGTTTCTTAATCTTTTATTGTAAAAATCGTAGAATAATTCATTGGTAAGTGGATATATCTTTATCTGTCTGAGAAGATTAAAAACTGAAAAATGTAACACTCAGTAAGTTAAAGCTCCTTTCCCCCCTCACCCCCATTTTTTTAAATCTGTTTAAAAAGAAAAAAAAATAATAATAATTATGTGTGATAAAATTAATGATGTAGAAGCATAAATTTATAGTAGTAATTAATTACCATAAAAAAAAAAAAAAAAAAAAACTTTGACAAAAAGACCGAATGATGCTTATTATTTTATAGAACTGATAAAAACACAGTTTATGATTTATGAAGCTGCAAACAGAAATGGAGTAGCGGCTAAAAGAATATACAGGGATCGATTTCAACACAGACTGACAAATAGCTGACAAAACATTCAAATACTTTTACTGGATAAGAATAGACAGTTTTGTACTTCAAAACAACTACCAAGATTTTCAGTTGCTGCACATGTAATGGGGTTGCATTTGCAAAAATATACAACATATCTCAGATTTTCAGTAGCAGATGCAGTTGCTGACTGATTACTATCATGATAGTTTAGCTGGTTTCTAATAGGGGCATAACCACAAACAGAGGGCACTAACCCCCCCCCCCTTCCTTGGCTATACCCTAGTTGCTATTATAATAATTTAGCAACCAAATCCTCGTCAAACTCACTGAAACTTTTGCAGACCATGTTGTTTATGTTACGTCAGAACAGGAAGGTGACACAATGCATTTTGTTGGAAATTCATGTGGAAAATGACAGTTATGACCATAGATACATTTTCACTCACATATCTCGCCAGTGACGTCTAATACCTCAAAGTGATATTTTCATACCTACATTAAAACTGCTTATTTTTGGTATCCTATATCAGCATTTACATATGATACAAACTCAAGCTCTGCACACCATGATAATGCTAGTGCACCTTTATATATATAACACAGCAAATATATCTGCACTGTTTAATTTTTTTTATATTATCTCGTCTGTGGCCCTTCATATCCCAATAAACAGCGAGAGTGGCCCTCCATCCAATAAGGTTGTGCACCCCTAGTATAGATACTCTAGAACCCAAATGTTTGATTTTCTTTTTTGTAAATTTGAGAAATCTTTTTGCAAACAGCCTTTTATGTGTGTTTGTACTTAATGGGTTTTATTGAGTTTATTGCATATGTGTGACAATGAAATAATTTTATAAGGATAATTAAAAAACAGGCATTTTGTAAATTATAAAGACACAAATTTTATGACAAAATTGATTTTTTTAAACCTAGTCAAAAGTTAAGTGTCAAAAATGACGACCAAATGTGATTTTATGGTCACCAAACTTAATTTTTTAGATGCAAAATACACCTAACAACTGCTAATTTCAAAGCCTGCCTGCCCCTTGAAATTTAATAAGTACCCTAGATATTCCTTAAAGAAATGAAAATGCACCCTCTTTGCCCTCCAAAACATGCCCTACTTGTCACCAAAACGTACTTTCCTAACTAAAAATGCTAATTGTTGCACTGTTAGATATTCTGACAGATTTCTATAATCTTCAGCAATAACAAAGAAACTAAAAATTAGTCATAAATGAATAAACAAAGGTGCCAAATTACAGTAGCAACAGTAATTGCTTAAGGGCCCTCTTCACTCACCTCCGCCGGAAGCGGAAGCTAATGTTATTCTATGGGAAATTTTTCTTTACAAATAACTTATTAACTAATACATATTTTTAAATTTTGTTTTCACATTCTGAAAATTCCCAACTGTGAAATTGACGGATCTTTTTTAAAAAAGTATTTTTTTAATTTTTTATATTTTATTTTGAAGCTGCAAAATACGAATTTTCAATATGTGAAATTTTTTCATTTTGCAATTTCAAAATAAAATATTAAAAATTAAAAAAATACATTTTTAAAAAAGGTCCGTCAATTTAACAGTTGAGAATTTTCGGAATGTGAAAACAGAATTTAAAAATATTTATTAGTTAATAAGTTATTTGTAAAGAAAATTTCCCCACAGTATAACGTTGGCTCGGGCTTCCAGTGATGGTAAGTGAGGAGGGCCGTTAAGAACTTTATAATTTTTTTTTTTTTTTTTTTTTTTTTTGTCCATTTTTTACAAAGTTAAATGCCCCCTCTCCCCCCCCCCCCCCCCAACAATTATTTATTTTGTTTTGTTTTATTTATTTATTTACTTTTGTGAAAATTGCCTCTTTACACCTCCACAAATGTGCCCCCCCCCCCCTTCTTTTATGACACTTAGCTCCATTTCCTAGGTATCAGCAAACTGCCCTTTTTCAAATTTAGGAGAACACTGGCACTGTGTGTATGTAACTTTTAAATATTATATTATCATAAATGACACATACTCCAGGCTTTATAGACACTGAGTTGATTTAGGATATAAATCTCAGACTGTTAGTAAAGGAAAAAGAAGCATTTAAAAAATGTTTTGCCAAAATAGGTACTTCTATTAACTTTTATACCAAATATGTATCAATTCATTATTTTGCAGAAAACCATTGAGTTGATGATACTAAAAAGATGAACATGAAGGATTATCGCATATCCATCCCCCACCCCCTCAAAAAATTAAATAAAGTATTAAGCATCTCTTGTGGATGATTATTTATTTGTTATTATTTTTAAATTGGTAATATTCATAATTAAAATAAACAATTATGCTTTTAAGAATTATAGATTTATTCCCTTTTATTTATTATGATTATTTTTATGAAAATGACATTATAAATTTGGAATTTGTGAATATTTGAATTTTAGTTACTAATAATTTGTATAAAATTTATATCTGTCTTTAACACTTTTTTTTCTTTTAGGTTGCAGAGCATAAAACACCTATTTCTGATTTGTTTGGTGGCCAAATAAAATCATTTTTAACTACTAATGGAAACAAAACATCTGCTTCAATACAACCCTTTTTCACTCTTCAGTTAGATATACAAGTAAATACCTTTTTAATATTTTTCATAACATTGGTTACTAGGTTTTACTTATGCATAAGTTAGACATTGATTTTTATGAAATAAAATGATTTTATTAAAATGAAAAAAAAAAAAAAAAAAAAAAAAAAAAACCTCGTTGTTAAGAATTAGTGCTAGAAATACACGCATAATAGATTCTTGTTAAGACAGGCATGTACTAATTATTTTTTTCTGTATTAACAAGAATCTCATCATATCAAGAGATCATTAAACTGAAATTTTACATGACAATATAAAATAAGTATTATATATAACACTTATGTAATGTTACACAACATAGTAATATTATATAAGTGATTTTTATTTTTTTAAACGTTTGTGTAATTTCATGAAAAATAATAAATCAGGAATAATATGTAAAGAACAATTCCAAAAAAAAAAAAAAAAAAAAAATGGAAGAAAGAAAGATTACAGTGGAGCATCAATAATCCGGAAACCTATAATCCGGCACTAATGACCTTTTTTTATTTCCTCTCCCATGTATCATAGTACTTAATGAGTCACTTGCAGATGACCTTGGAACAGCAAACTTGCCAACTTTTATGGATCATTAGAAAAATTTACGTATTTCCATTTAATTTCACTGATTTACAGATTGACGTGAATTTTTTACAGAATAATCAAGATGGCAAAATTCCAAAAAAGAAAAATGAATTTTTTGTCTCCAAAAGTTATTAAGAAAAGAAATTGTTCCTGTTACCAAAAGCCAAAATAAACATGAGAGCCAGAAATCTGTTTCTCCCTGTACTATCTGTCCTGTAACATTATTGCTATTTTATAATTGTCAGTTTTGATTTTTCTTGTGGGATACTTTTAAAACATGAACGCGTCATTGCCGTAGGTTTCACATTATGGTCAGCTTGGAGCTGGGTGAACAATCCTTTTAAAGGGACTCTCTACTTACTATCGCTAGAAACCAAATTTATTCTATGAGGAATTTTGCTCCCATTTTATAATTCATAAATTAATACATACTCTTAAATTTCATTTTCACATTCAGAAAATTCACAACTGTTATAAATTAGTTAATGCTTTCTAAAAATTGATTTTCTAATGTTTTATTTTGAAGCTGTAAAATGTGAATTTTCACTAAGCAAAATTTTGCATCTCACAGTTACAAAATATTAAAATTAAAGAAATCAATTTTTATAAAATTATAATCAATTTAATAGTTATGAATTTTCTGCAGAATATTTTTCATATTAAGTTATTTTCAAATTCCTTTTTCATATTCAAAGTATAAAATGGAATATGTATCAGTTAAGGAGTTATAATGGGGTGAAATTTCCCATAGCATAACGTTGGCTTTGGTTTCTAACAACAATAAATAGAGCTCTCCCTTAATATTTCAGTTTGATTTCTTAAATTCTGTTTTTGCCGAGATAAAAATATGTGTGCATCTGTGCCTGTATTTTCTTCATTGTTATATTTTCATATTAAATAAATTTTAATGTATCTGTTTTTATTATTATTTATTTTATTTTTATTTTTCAGTCTGAGAAAGTGACGAATGTCCTTGAAGCACTGAAAGAGATGACAGTTAAAGAACCTATTCAAGGATATACATGTGCCAAGACAAAACAAGAAGTAAATATCTGACACATTTAAGAAACACATAGAGAGTATAAAAAAATAAGAACACTAAGTGTTTTGAAACATTACATATTTCTTTACTAGATACAGAAATAAAACACATCCTACTTCTGTAAAAGAAGGCAAATATCACAAAAACTTAAGTATGTGACAGCTTTTAAGAGAACACGGAATTATAATTTCAGATAATTCAATTCTTTAATTCCATGCTGTTGTTGTTACATTTGCATATTTTAAATTCAATATGACATGAATTTTATTTGCGTATATATACATAGGATTTATGACTTCAGTATTAGTAATATTACACTTCTAAGCCTCTCTACTTAGGAATTACCAAAAACTTACCCTTTTTATTTTCTGCAAATGTTGGTTCTTGAGTTGTTTCCAAGTCCAATATCAATGTATTGTGTCATGCTGCACACCACTCATTTACCTCTCTAATATTAACCATTTATCTCTCTACTATTTTTGCCGAGGCCTCCATCATTCAAAAATGTACTTCAATGTATGATCTGCAATTTTTGCTAGCTTTCTATGATACAAAAACTCAAACTCACTAGTAAATGACCTCTCAGGCACACCAAACTTCACTAATGTTTGTTTACAATTTATCAGGGGTGTCTGCATTCCGGACTTTTTATTTTATTTCCCACCAGTAATTTTTTAATAGTAATATTATTAGTAGTTTTCTTGTAATGATTAGTAATTAAGTATAGCCAAAAATACAATTTGTAATTACTGGTGGGAAATAAAATAAAAAACCTGGAATGCAAACACTCCTGATTTATTTAGAGAAACATCCCCATGTTTTCCTCTTCCCCACCTTTCCAACTGTGTCATTTTAAGTTTTGTATTTATACCCGAGTCACTTTACACAACTTGCTTTTTCTGGCCCAAGTCTTGGACCATACTTGCTTGTCATTGACAAGCTCTGGGGTTTTAACTTTTATTTCTTTATTCTTTTGCTTTTTATTCTCTAATTTGTGCTCTTTTAACATATATATTTTATTACTTTTTTTTTTTTTTTTTTTTTTTTTAATCAGTTAAAAATTCCTAATAAAGAATTCTCTTACAGGATAGGAAATACAAAATACTTGTAATTTTAGGAAAAAATATGATTGTTTTATAATGGAAAGGTTAAATTATGATGTTTAAAAATATATTCTTCAGTGAAAAATTATTGTGGATCGTTATTAAAATAATTTGCTGCATATGCCTAACTTTTATGCAATTTTTATCGCAGCCCTTGCAAATTTTCAAATAAACTTTGAAAGTTACTTAAAATGTTCTTTTATTTCATTTTTTCCCCATTTGAGAGCAGAACCCTTGAATATTTTATTGTAGTAATACTAGTATTTAAAAAAAAAATTGTGAATGAAAAACTTTAAAGATTATATTAAATGTATTATCAAATAAAATAAAAATAACAAACCTGATGAGCACTCTTTGTTTTGCTGTTTTGCTAGCACTAAATATTTGCTTGGCAAATATAACAAAGAAAATCAGCTTAAACTTTAATTTCATCATTAAACAACAAATGTATACCGTTAAAGAGAAGTATACAATTAGCATCTAATAAATCTATTGAAATGTGATGAATCATAATACTCGCTGGTCACTGAATCAATTTTAGAAATTTCAATAGTAAGATCTGACTGCATTAGTATTCTTTTGTATCCATATCTAATAATTCAGCATGTCTTTTTATTATAATTTCAGTTATATCAAGTTCTCTCTCTTTTTTCTTTTAGGTTGAGGCCTACAGCCATATAGCATTACAAAAATTACCTCCTATATTAATTCTTCATTTGAAAAGATTTGTTTATAACAAAAATGGTGGTTGTAAAAAAGTAATGAAGAAAACAGATTATCCTGTGGAATTAGAACTTACTAAAGGTAAATGCATGCAGCCAAATATTTGCCCCTCCCCTTCTAAGTTTTAATTCCTGTTTCCTAAATTTTAAATCCTGTTTTAATATCATATCTTTATTTTGATTGTCTAATTTTTTAGTTTTTGTGTGTTTTTAATAAACTGATTAAATAAAATTTATCTTCAGTCTTATTACGTAGGGGCAATTAATGTAATTTTTTTATAAAAATCTATTGTAATTAGAGAAGAGTTGTCAGAATATGGATAGTGACCCAAGACCTCATATTTTGAGGCCTTATCAGACATCATCTATGCCATTGCTAGTATTCAAACTTAAAGGTATTTTATAGGAAAATTTGTTATAAAAATTACTCATTACCAATTCTTTTTTTTTTTTTTTTTTTTTTATTCTTGCATTTAGAAAACTCAACCATTAAATTAATACTTGTTTTCAAAATGAGTAAAAACAAAGAAATTCAAATTTTCACAATTAACATTGCATTATCAAACAGAATATTGATAAAGTTATTTTTTTAATTTGGGGGGTGGGGGGAGGAAATGTGATAATTTAAATATTATCTGTAAATATTTATTATGCAATTTATTTTTTAAATTCTTATTTTAAGATATTTTTCATTTTCTAGATTTATTTTCATCAGACGTGAAAAAGAATCAAAGAATACGACTATATAAATTGTTTGCTGGTGAGTATTTAGTTTACAGTTATGAAATCTGATTCATTTATAAAATTATATTTGCAGTATACTTGAGATAGATGTAAAAGGAAAAAAAAATTTGAAACCTTAAATTCTTAGAAATATGCGCCTCACAAATTAAGAAGACAATTTAAACAACTTGGCAAACTTTTTTTAGATTTTCATATCAGGACTTGTTGTCTTAAGACTGTAATTTAATCTAAGGGTGGCATTCGTAAAAAGCAAGTTGTTTCGAAAGAGTACAAAACTTCATAGAGCCAAAGTTAGAAAGTCAGCTTGTGCTGAGAAAGAGTGTAGACAGTGACCAGTAGATCCATATAATTTAGTCGCCACTTTTTTGCAACTTAATAATAGCCAGTGGCCATCATACTCTCATAGCTTAATAACCACTTTTTCACCAATTTTTCCGTAACCATTTTAAAATGTCTTAATAATATACAAAATGACTTGTATGAAAACTAACTTAGCAATAATTTTAATAATAATAAAAAGAAAGGCTGAAAATAAATTGAAGCAACAGAATTTAATAAGCTTTGCTTCTGTATACCGTAGGCAGAGCTGATTCCAAGCATTTTGCTGATTACAGACTTCAATTATTAGTTTAAACTGATTACTGAACTTGTTGAATCTGTTTGTTTTCCTCCAATGAGTTTAAAAATGTATGTACTATATTACCAAACAAAAGATACGTTAGTTCATATTCAAGATGCATAATATCAGATCAGTGGCTGAAAATGTAAGACACACTACATGTACAATGTGGATTTCTAAAACATTAGTATGATGTTTTCCACTCATACTCAAAATACTGTTTCACTAAATTAATTATAGATTGGTAAACATATATTCATGCATTAGGTTATTGAGGGGGCTGGATTTTTTTTATCTTTTATTAATGATCAGTTTTATCTTAAAACAATTTAATAATATTTTAATTTAATAATTTTTTAATTTTTTCTATTTTGGGGTAGAAATTCTCCTATTTTTAAAGTTGCAAGATTGAAAATGGGAAATCTCGCAGTGATGTGAAGAAAGCAGGACCAGTTGTGCTATCTCTTAGCAATATTCAGAAATGCAAAAAATAATTATCTTGAGAAATTGGAGTGTAAGGTTGAATTTATACACTAACAGTGTGAAAAAGGTCAAATTATGTGAGAAGTGCTGAGTTAGTAATCAGCCAGGTTGGCTCAGTGGTAGAGCATTTGCATGGTAAGCAAATTGCCTGGGTTTAATTCACAGCTCTGGCATTTTTCAAATAATTGATGTTAAAATAATTCATTCTTACACTCCAATTTCTCAAAATAAATATTCATAGTTGATGAATAATATTTCTAAGTAAAAAGTAACTTTGAACTATGTTGAGACCACGGCCCTACTAGATTACTCCTCGGCACCATTAGCATCATGAAAGTGGCCATAACAATCCACAATTTTTCCAGAATTGGAAATTAGGGTTGGCGGACAGCGCCGCAACGGCAGAACTAACTCAGTTTTGTATATGAAGCTGCATAAGTTTTTTCCATTTGCAGAGCATTTAAATTGATTTAATTAAATTTAAAATGCAGTCTTCCGATACACAAAAATATATGAATCATAAAAATAATTGTGGCAAACCAATTCATTGAAAATAATAAATGATATTAGTCGTTTTCTCCTAAATAAAATATACTCTTCTTCAAATTTTTGTTTTGCATGAAAGAAATGAAATAAGGACTAGAAAGAAAGGAAAGAAAACAATCATTTAAGAATTTTTAAAGGAAAAAAAAGTTGAGGATACAGATCCCTACCCTTTCTTGATGAATAGCAAGGTACACAATAGTACACCCTTTTGCAAGATACAATGCTTATTTTCACATTTGTTTACAATTGGAATCGATAACACAAACTGATTTTCAGGGTTGGCAGCGAGCGCCATCTACTTTATTCCGCGGCATGCATTGATCTTAGCAGTTTTGTTACGGCCGCTTACGCTGTTGGCGCCGAGGAGTGATCTAGCCACTAGTTGAGTTATCACGCCGAGGAGTGATCTAGCCGTGGTTGAGACACATAAGTAAGAATGAAATCAGTTTCAACAGTGCAATTTTTCTCTTTATTGCATGACCTACAGCACTGACCAAGAAGAGGTTATTAATACTGGGATATTGCTGAAATAAATACATTTATTAAGTATTGATGAAATTTTGGAAAAACATTGAAAAACTTTTCATAATCAAATATTTTTTAATATTTTAGTGCTTTGTAATGAATCAGTGCTTTGTAATGAATCAGTGCTTTATAATGAATTAGTTTTCCCAACTATAGTAAGTTAATAAAATTCATTTGCCCAAAATATGTTCAATTGACTTGTAAGCATGTTAGATTCTAATGCTGCATGATTGCGTGTCATCTATTTTACTTCTGAAAAAGACAGGGAAAACTCAGGGAATTTTTTCTCCTGATTTGTGTAGCAACCCTGACATTTGATTAAGTGCTAACCGAAAATTATTAACATATTTTAGTTTTAAAATTAACACTAGATTTAATTGCAGCCTTTTACAGGCATGCGAATTTTCCGCGGATCCACGATTTTCTGCTTTTTTGTGATTTCTGTTAATTTTTTTTTTTTTTTTTTTTGTTTAAATCAAACTACAATAACGAACAGTGTTCAAACGCTCCACGAAAGACTTTAGATTATGAATCTTTCTCCATCCAAAATATAAATGTCAATATTCTTTTTAAACGTGCTTTATTAGATTCTATAACATATAGAAGAACATAATTATTCAATATTTCTCGCTCATGTAATTTTTTTTGTCCTGCGCCTCCTCCCCCCTTTTTTTTTCATCTCTAACCATCGCCGATCAAACATTCTGTGGGAAGCCTTTTATTTTTGAATATTTATCCATCCACAACAAAAAATATCAATATTAATTTTAAACTTTATGATATTCTGGAACCCATAAAGAAGTAGAATTGGGTTTAATATTTGTCACTCATGAACTACTTTTTACCCCCCCCCCCCTTTCCCACCACCAATCAATGATTAAATGTTTATTGCTAGCTATTTTTTTTTTTTTTTAACATATGTTTTATTGTGTTGATGTGCATTATTCTTTTAGTTTAATTTGTCACTTTTAAAATATTTTGTATACTTTTTTCCTGTGAACATTATTTTTCATTTGAAATTAATTTTATGAACACACGTGTTTTCTCTTTTTTTAATTTTCTGCACTCTCATGCCTGCTTTTAAAAAGAAACTAACTTATATACATTCTTTCCAATTTAGTTATGTATCATGATGGAGAAGAGGCTGTTAAAGGTCATTACATATCTGATGTATACAACCATGGAAGTCAAACATGGGTGCGATGTGATGACCGGACAATAAGTGTTGTGTCTGAAGAGGATGTTTTAAGCCACAGTCCCCCTAGAGTTCCTTACCTGCTTTTTTATCAGGAAAGCTGAATTAGATGCCTAATAAGGCCAATTTTTACTGTACAAATTAGGGAAATGTAGCTGTTTATTAAGTACAAACTATATTTTGGCTGATTAGAATTTTACTATATGATAAAATCAGAAAACATTTTTTATGTTTGTGTTTTATTGAGGTAAACAGTGTGATTTCCTGAACTGTTAAAATTTTGAGAATTCATCAATTATTATTTATATTATCTTTCAAAGTACTTGTTATTTTATTTTTTAATTTTTCTAATGAGTTCGACATTCTTTCTCCTGTTTTATTGAATCCTTTTTAAAAGGAAATTTGTAGATATGAGACAATTAGAAAAAAGCAATAGGAGAGATGTCTTCAATGCACTATTTTATATGTGATTTGTACATTTTGTAAATTAGGTTTTATTGTAACTCCCAAATATATATATACTTTTTTTTTTTTTGAAGAAAATAATTTGCTGGGATATAAAGATATTATTACTCCATGATATGTTTTCAGTAGTGTTTTATTATTATTTTCTTATTACCTATGTTCCTACATGTGTAAGTGGCAGACTATCCATAATATCCAAAGTGAGATAAGAAGGTGGTGTTTAAATAATAATAATATTTAAAAAAAAAAAAAAAAATCAAGCTTGGTCAGCATAATTTAAAAAAAAAAAAAAAAAAATTCTTTTGGCATCATGTGTGATAGTATTGTGCCAAAAGGAGAAAATAGCATTGGTTTTGAGCTACATTAAATATCTTTTGCTTCCTTGCTCATTTTAAATTGATATATATTTGCCAAAGTTGATTGTTGAGAATCAATTCAGTACTTAAATTATATTTATTAAATATTAACTTTATGCAAGTATGACAGTTAGAAATGAATGCAGATGTAAAGTATAAGAAGATAAATCAAAATTAAAATTTTTCTCTTTTTAACAAGGTGACTGGTAGTCAGAGAATTTTCACAAAATTTGTAGAAAGTTCATTATTCTGAATGGCTGAATTTTTCACTATTGTCATGAAATTTTCATGAGAAATAAACAGTAGGAGTCAGGGGGGAAATGACCAAAACTAGTCATATAAAGCCAGGAAAGTTAGAAAAATTCTGATGCTAGCCATCCTGTTTGATGATTTGATGTTAGTTAAAATGTATTTGTTTTTGTTATGCGTTATCTGTTAATTTTTATCATGTATTTAAAGATTTCCTAAAAAAGGTTGGGGGGGGGGGGGGGGGGGTCATAAATTAATACTAAAATAAAAATCTACTCTGAATTGAAAGCAATACCAATGATTTATTTACATTAAATTGCAAAATGCTTTTAATGGGTACTGAATTTTTTTAAATGACTGTGCTTGATTTTTTCTTTTACTGTTTGAGAATCATCTTTCCTTAATGTAATTTTATTTTTTTAATGATAAAGAGGAAAGAAAAGTTTTGTGCATGTATAAATAAAGTCAGTGTGGAATATTTTAATGAAGTACACTAAATTTTTTGTAATGGAACTGAAATTCAAAACTAACATGGAGTTGGAATATATCAATCAGTATTTATATTGTCATTTGTTATTGATTAAAAATATGCTTTTTTTGTGTGCTGGTCTTCATTTTTGTTTTTATAGTATTTTATGTTTTATCAAAAATTTATCAACCACATGCAATACTTCTTTTTTTTCTTTTGTGGATGTAAATTGTTAATTAAGCATATTTTTTAATCAAAATGATAAAAAGAGATTTTATTTTTAAAAATATGTTCAGCCATTTTTTTGTGCATAATAAACATGATATTTTACATTTTCAGAAGCCAGTGCATTTTTAAGAACTGGTTGGGAAAGAAAAAAAAAAAAAAAAAAATCTACTTTTTAAACAATCATATTTTGTGATATATAAAGAATGTGTCTGTTATGAAAGTTTTATGATAATTGATTGAATGAGTCATGTAAATATTATATTGTAGACATGCATTATATGGGATTTAAGTCCCTGCATTTTCACTATTTTCTGTATCTTTGACAATTATGTAATAAAAATATTCATTTGGGTATTTGGTTAATTTAATATTGCTTCTTGGATTTTTAAAATATTGACATACATTTCATTTTTCTTATTGGGAGTGGAAGGGTTCGTTTTAATAACGTATGGGGTGTATTATTAAATTTAAAACATGCTTCAGAGAAATTAATAATTGAGAGCTCACAGTAATATATTTATTCATCAAAATAATATCAATCATTATCTAACACCTTCCTCCATTGGTCAAGCAGTTGACAGATGCCAGTCGTGTAGAAAAATTAATCTTCAGATGCTATGAAGTTGTCAACACATTTTTGCACTGCATCAACTGTCCGTAAGTATACAGAAAACAAGGCTTTGTTCATCAATCAAAATAAATAATCCGAAAGGGCTATATTTAGGCTAATGTTACGAGGGAGACACACACACACAAAAAAATAAATATATATATGTACATCAATGAGAAATATTTAACAATTCTACCTCTTTATACATTCTAGAATCTAATAAAGCAAATTTACAATGAAAATTGACATTATGGTGTGGATGGAGAAAGAGTGGAATTTGTATGGCAAAACATAGTTGAAAAATGTTGCAGTTTTGGTGCTAGATAAAAATTCGTAGAAAAAATTTGATTTTCGTAGCAGCATAGTTTACAGCTCAAATTTGTAACTACAACAAATTATTCATAACAGTTGACAGGTTTGAATATTCCACATGTTGGCATCACCAGTAAACTCTTAGAAACATTACTGCAAAGCCCAGCATAATATCTTCGACGTATAATCTACTGGCTGAGAAACTTTCAATAACTAAATCATAATAAATTTAAAATAAAGATGAACTTAAAAAAATAACTAAACCATAATAGATTGCAGAAGAAAAACAGAATGCTAACAAGTGAACTGTCAAAACATTAGACTATACTAGTCAGAAAAGCAGGCAATGTATCACACATAGCAGCTACTTTTATAGCAGACATCTCTCTGATTAACACATTCCTTCATCACTAAAGTTGCAGTTAGCAATCCAATCACTGCATCACCTAGATGCATATGGAGCTTCACCTAGATGCGTATTGGGTGACACAGCTTCTGGACGATCTACGGCACCGCACTTTAGAATGTAGAAAAAGAGGGGGGGGGGAAGCTAAAAACCCTATAGAAATAGCATGAGACGAAAACCAAAAAAACTCACAATGTCAAGTGTGTTTAAAAAAAAAAAAAAAGGGCTCACACCGGAAGTAATAAAAGGACAAAATTGACTAGAAAAAGACATCAAAGAGCGGGAACGGGCAGGCTGGGGCGTTAAATATATCGTCCAGGGTTAATATGACTCGCCTATTATGTGTCTCTAACAAACGCACTTTAGAATGTAGAAAAAGAGGGGGGAAAAAGCTAAAACCCCCATAGAAATAGCATGGGACGAAAACCAAAAAAAAAAAACTCACAATGTCAAGTGTGTTAAAAAAAAGGGGGGGGGGCTCACACTGGAAGTAATAAAAAGACAAAATTGACTAGAAAAAGACATCGAAGAGCGGGAACGGGTGGGCTGGGGCGTCAAATCTATCGTCCAGGGTTAATACGACTCACCTAGTATGTGTCTTGGAGGTGGGGGTGGGTAGGCGGAAACCACTGCACTTTAGAATGTAGAAAACAAGAAGAAAAAACCTAAAAACTCCATAGAAATAGCATAGGACAAAAACAAATAAAAACTCACAATGTCAAGTGTGTTTAAAAAAAAAAAAAAAAAGGCTCACACCGGAAGTAATAAAAGGACAAAATTGACTAGAAAAAGACATCGAAGAGCAGGAATGGGTGGGCTGTGGTGTTAAATATATCGTCCAGGGTTAATACGACTCGCCTAGTAAATTATAAGTAAATTATTATTATAAGTAAGTAAATTATTTAAATGCCACCTAGATACTGCAATGATAGTTACATTAATACAGTTTTAATGATGTAGTTTTAGAGATGGCATCAAAACAAAATCATGTCTTATATTTATGTTAATGATGCTGTTAATACTCCAGTAAGGGATTGGCACAAAAGTTAAGAAAGAGTTTAAATGTAAATATCATTCTCTTTTCATACAATAATGTATTTATATATGTCTAACAAGGAAACATTCAGAAGATGTCATCTTCAAAAAGTATTGAAAAAAATATATGTGATTCTACTCTTCATAAAACACCAGAAAATGAAAAAAATATCAGCTGAAATTGATTACAGCGACCACAAAAAATTATCAAAATTAAGCATATTTGGCAATTTAGCGCTTTTAGGCGATACGTTTACTAGCACCGAGGTTGCCGTGTACGAACAGAACCGTGTTTTGCTTTTCCGCCAAGTACTGAAAATCAATCGGCTGGCAGTGTGAAATCGCCAAATATGCTTAATTTTGATAATTTTTTGTGATCGCTGTAATTAATTTCAGCCGATAGTTTTTTCATTTTCTGATGTTTTATGAAAAGTAGAATCACATATATTTTTTTAAATACTTTTTGAAGATGACACCTTTTGAATGTTCCCTTGTAAGTAATTTAAATACGAAATTTAGTAATGTAAACATTGTATAATTTAAACTTATTTTAAGCTTACTGTGAATATGAAACACTACTTTCAAAATAAATGTTCACTGCTAAAATGTATAAAACAGGAACTAAGAGAGAAATAACACAGAAAAAGGCAAAATGTTTAACAGTTAGGAGCAATTTCATGGGTGCAATTTTTTTCCAATTAAGGGGCTTTTTGGAGAGATTCAACTGCAGCTTATAGCATACAACAGTTCATAATAGAGCACACACTTCATATCTCACCAGATTCATAGAATTTTTTCTAGTGAATGGCTCATTTCTGTGTTGATGCTTTTGCTTTATTAAAATATATCCATTTTTCATCTCCCAACACAATTTTCTGCAAGAAAAATTTCATTTGTTTTTAGAGCGAATTCATGCACAAGTTTTTTTTTTTTTTGCATCTAAATTGTCTCTTCATCGAGCAGTGCTAGCAAATCATTATGCACAGACTTCAGTGGAGCACCACCACATTCTCGAAAATAGACATCTTTGCATCCAAAATTTGTATAGGTTTTCTATAAGATTTTCTCTCAGAGAACAAAACATATTGATTGACATGCTTTTGTAGTACTTTTTCCTTGGAGAAATTCACAATGAGTGCAATCACGAACAAAGGACTTATCGTATGACATATGTCAAAATTATTTTTACTTTTCTCCCAGATTTTTTTTGTTTTGATAACTCTGAACTGGTTCTGTGCGACAATGACTTTAATAAAGATAAACAAGATAACTAAACTTATAACTTTTTAATAAAGCCTTGAACAAGTGAACTGACTGAGTCAAACTGTCACCTATTAACTTTAAAGGCTAATGAGGGGTGCACAGACGACCCAAAAATTTATTAGGAGAGTCTAATTAACTTAGTAAGTCTATGGCATGAGGGGGAAAAATAACTTTAAAAAATGGTTAAAGTTAATCTATAATAATAAATGGAAAGGTTTGTCTGTCTGTCTGTGTTCTTTTATACGTTCAGCCCCTATTGAACGCAGAAGTACAAGAATTGACATACGGATGCTCTGGAGCCTTTCCAATGTTTTCCTCGAAACAGAATTTAAAAATCTTAATTAGTTTCGGAGATATTAATTAAAATGCTGACCCATATCGATCGCGAAAATGACCAAAAATCCTTATTGCTTAAAAAGAGGCATTCTATCAGCATTCAGCAGACGATTTTAACGGCTGTCTCTAACGGAAAAAAAAACATGTGCAAGTCATTAATGTCACATGATCTTTAACTGGGGTTAAAAATTGCAAATTTCAAAGTGCTTCAAATTTTCTTTTTCGTACACAACACTTAATATACAACCTATTCAGCACAAAACCAACCTGCAGTTAAAATTTCATCAAATTTCATTAATAAACAAAGCAGTTCCATTTTAATTGCTAATTAAATTTTATTCTAACACGTAATCTATCTTTCAATAGACGATAGGAGTTTCCATAGCAACAAAATACATTTGAAGGAACTAAAAAATACTTTTTCTTTTTACTTCCATTACCCGACTACCGTGGTATATATATATATAGGTTTTGGGGAAATAAAAAATATTTTTTTTTTTTTTACTTCCATTAATAAAACTACTGTAGATAATGGAATTAGAGATTTCACGTGATTTACATGTTTTAGAATGTCCTGATTAGGTTTTCTTTTGTATCACAGCTACTAATTAAAATAATTTCATAAGTAACACATTATTTGAAAGCTTTGTTGATTTGGAATTGAACAGTAGATTACAGAAATTTCTACCGCCAGATATTTTATAATTTCGATATTTCAAATTCCAATTAAATTATTTTTGATACATCATTCGAAAGATATTTTAAAGCTCTTTTAAATTATCGAAAGTTTTCACCAGATTTACACGCTTTGAGGTCTCCTGAATTAGTTTTCTTTTGTATCTCAGCTACTAATTAAAATAATTTCATGAGTAATGCATCATTAGTAGGCTTTTTAAGATTTGGAATCGAACAGTGGAATACAGAAATTTGTACCGCCAGATGGCGCTGTAATATTTCAAAATTTCAATTTCTAATTATGATTAAATTATTTTTAACTAGCAGGCTACGCCCGCTTCGCTGGTCACTATTTTTAAATGAATCACAATAATTAATGAATTCTCAAAATTGCATTAATTTTTATCATGTGATAAAATAACAGTAAAAAAAATTCTCATCGGGAAAAATGTCGCACCGGGTCCCCACTGCCTTCGGCAGCGTAGACCCGTGAGCTACACGCACGTACTCCTTCACCATCCTTATGACTTCTGAAAATTCCACGTTATTACTCATAAAATTTCATTCTTAAGAAAAGGAACTAAAAAATATATCATTTAGCATCGGGTAAAAACTCACCCCGGGACCCCACTGCCTTCAGCAGCGCAGACCACGTTTGAGGATATGCGTGCGCTGTACACGCATATTCCTTCTCAACTCAAGCTTTTATTATTAAGAAATTAAAATTTAAAAAAAAATCTTTTATCATCGGGGAAAACCTCGCACCGGGTCCCAAACCCATGAGCGCTGCGCGCCTATTCCTTCCCCCCCCTTCCAGCCCCTCCTAATTAACTTACATATACCAATTTTGGACGGTCTTACAAAATTAGCTGAGATGCAAAAGAAAACCTGATCAGGACACCTTCAATTTGTAAATCAGGTGAAATCTCGAATTCCACTTTCGATAATATAAAAGGAATTTAAAATATCTTTCGAATGATGTATTAAAAATAATTTAATCATAATTAGAATTTGAAATATTTAAATTTAAAAAAATTACAGTGCCATCTGGCGGTAGAAATTTCTGTAATCTATTGTTCCATTCCAGATCAACAAAGCTTTCAAATGATGTGTTACTCATTAAATTATTTTAATTAGTAGATTAGATACAAAAGAAAACCTAATCAGGACACCTCAAAACGTGTAAATCAGTTGAAATCCCGAATTCCATTTTCGATAATGTAAAAGTACTTTAAAATGTGTATCAACTAAAATAAGCTTTCAAATGATGTATTACTTATGAAATTTTTTTAATTAATAACTGATATACAAAAAATAAAAAACTGATTCAGGACACCTCAAAACGTGTAAATCTGGTGAAAACTTTCGATAATTTAAAAGAACTTTAAAATATCTTCCGAATGATGTATTAAAAATAATTTAATCATAATTAGAAATTGAAATATTAAAATTTTAAAATATTACAGCGCCATCTGGCGGTACAAATTTCTGTATTCCACTGTTCGACTCCAAATCAAAAAAGCTTTCTAATGATGTATTACTTATGAAATTATTTTAATTAGTAGCTGAGATACAAAAGAAAACTAATTCAGGAGACCTCAAAACGTGTAAATCTGGTGAAAACTTTCGATAATATAAAAAAACTTAAAAATATCTTTCCAATGATGTATTAAAAACAATTCAATCATAATTAGAAATTGAAATTTTAAAATATTACAGTGCCATCTGGCAGTAGAAATTTCTGTAATCAACTGTTCAATTCCAAATCAAAAAAGCTTTCCAATTGTGAAAATGTTTTAATTAGTAGCTGATATACAAAAGAAAACCTAATCAGGAGACCTCAAAACGTGTAAATCGGGTGAAATCCCGAATTCCATTTTCGATAATGTAAAAGTACTTTAAAATGTGTATCAATTCAACAAAGCTTTCAAATGATGTATTACTTATGAAATTTTTTTAATTAATAACTGAGATATAAAAGAAAACTGATTCAGGACACCTCAAAACGTGAAAATATGGTGAAAACTTTCGATAATTTAAAAGAACTTTAAAATATCTTCCGAATGATGTATTAAAAATAATGTAATCATAATTAGAAATTGAAATATTGAAATTTTAAAATATTACAGCGCCATCTGGCGGTACAAATTTCTGTATTCCACTGTTCGATTCCAAACAAAAAAGCTTTCTAATGATGTATTACTTATGAAATTATTTTAATTAGTAGCTGATATACAAAAGAAAACCTAATAAGGGGACCTCAAAACGTGTAAATCCGGTAAAATCCCGATTTCCAATTATAGAAAATGTAAAATTACTTTAAAATGTGTATCAACTAAAATAAGCTTTCAAATGATGTATTACTTATGAAATTTTTTTAATTAATAACTGATATACAAAAAATAAAAAAAACTGATTCAGGACACCTCAAAACGTGTAAATATGGTGAAAACTTTCGATAATTTAAAAGAACTTTAAAATATCTTTCGAATAATGTATTAAAAATAATTTAATTAGAATTTGAAATATCGAAATTTTAAAATATCTGGCGGTAGAAATTTCTGTAATCTACTGTTCAATTCCAAATCAACAAAGCTTTCAAATAATGTGTTACTTATGAAATTATTTTAATTAGTAGCTGAGATAACAAAAGAAAACCTAATCAGGACATTCCCAATACCTATATATACCACGGTAGTCGGGTAATGGAAGTAAAAAGAAAAAGTATTTTTTAGTTCCTTCAAATGTGTTTTGTTACTATGGAAACTCCTATCGTCTATTGAAAGATAGATTACGTGTTGGAATGAATTTTAGTTTGCAATTAAAATGTAACTGCTTTGTTTATTAATGAAAATTGATGAAATTTTAACTGCAGGTTGGTTTTGTGCTGAATAGGTTGTATATTAAGTGTTGTGTACGAAAAAGAAAATTTGAAGCACTTTGAAATTTGCAATTTTTAACCCCAGTTAAAGATCATGTGACATTAATGAGTTTCACATGTTTTTTTTTCCGTTAGAGACAGCCGTTAAAATCGTCTGCTGAATGCTGATAGAATGCCTCTTTTTAAGCAATATGGATTTTTGGTCATTTTTGCGATCGATATGGGTCAACATTTTAATTAATATCTCCGAAACTAATTAAGATTTTTAAATTCTGTTTTGAGGAAAACATCGGAAAGGCTCCAGAGCATCCGTATGTCAATTCTTGTACTTCTGCGTTCAATAGGGGCTGAACGTATAAAAGAACAGACAGACAGACAAACCTTTCCATTTATTATTATAGAAGATACATCATTCGAAAGATATTTTAAAGTTCTTTTAAATTATCAAAAGTTTTCACCAGATTTACACGTTTTGAGGTGTCCTGAATCAGTTTTCTTTTATATCTCAGTTATTAATTAAAAAAATTTCATAAGTAATACATCATTTGAAAGCTTTGTTGACTTGATACACATTTTAAAGTACTTTTACATTATCGAAAATGGAATTCGAGATTTCACCCGATTTACACGTTTTGAGGTGTCCTGATAAGGTTTTCTTTTGTATCTCAGCTACTAATTAAAATAATTTTATAAGTAATACATCAATAGAAAGCTTTTTTGATTTGGAATCGAACAGTGGATTACAGAAATTTCTACCGCCAGATGGCAGTGTAATATTTTCAATTTTTAATTATGAATAAATTATTTTTAATGCATCATTCGAAAGATATTTTAAAGTTCTTTTATATTATCGACAGTTTTCACCAGATTTACACGTTTTGAGGTTTCCTGAATTAGTTTTCTTTTGTATCTCAGCTACTAATTAAAATAATTTCGTAAGTAGTACATCATTAGAAAGCTTTTTTGATTTGGAATCGAACAGTGGAATACAGAAATTTGTACCGCCAGATGGCGCTGTAATATTTTAAAATTTCAATATTTCAATTTCTAATTATGATTAAATTATTTTTAATACATCATTCGAAAGATATTTTAAAGTTCTTTTAAATTATCGAAAGTTTTCACCAGATTTACATGTTTTGAGGTGTCCTGAATCAGTTTTCTTTTGTATCTCAGCTACTAATTAAAATAATTTCATAAGTAATACATCATTAGAAAGCTTTTTTGATTTGGAATCGAACAGTGGAATACAGAAATTTGTACCGCCAGATGGCGCTGTATTATTTTAAAATTTCAATATTTCAATTTCTAATTATGATTAAATTATTTGTAATACATCATTCGAAAGATATTTTAAAGTTCTTTTAAATTATCGAAAGTTTTCACCAGATTTACACGTTTTGAGGTGTCCTGAATCAGTTTTTTTTTTTGTATCTCAGTTATTAATTAAAAAAAGTTCATAAGTAATACATCATTTGAAAGCTTATTTTAGTTGATACACATTTTAAAGTACTTTTACATTATCGAAAAATGGAATTCGATATTTCACCCGATTTACACGTTTTGAGGTGTCCTGATTAGGTTTTCTTTTGTATCTCATCTACTAATTAAAATAATTTCATGAGTAATACATCATTTGAAAGCTTTATTAATCTGGAATGGAACAATAGATTACAGAAATTTCTACCGCCAGATGGCGCTGTAATATTTTTAAATTTCAATATTTCATATTCTAATTATGATTAAATTATTTCTAATACATCATTCGAAAGATATTTTAAAGTTCTTTTACATTATCGAAAGTGGAATTCGAGATTTCACCTGATTTACAATTTAAAGTGTCCTGATCAGGTTTTCTTTTGCATCTCAGCTAATTGAGTAAGAAAAAGTAACTGGAATGGAACAATAGATTACAGAAATTTCTACTGCCAAATGGCGCTGTAATATTTTTAAATTTCAATATTTCATATTCTAATTATGATTAAATTATTTCTAATACATCATTCGAAAGATATTTTAAAGTTCTTTTACATTATCGAAAGTGAAATTCGAGATTTCACCTCATTTACAATTTAAATTGTCCTGATCAGGTTTTCTTTTGCATCTCAGCTAATTGAGTAAGACCGTTCAAAATTGGTATATGCAAGTTAATTAGGAGGGGCTGGAACGGTGGGGAAGGAATAGGCGCGCATGGGTTTGGGACCCGGTGCGAGTTTTTACCCGATGATAAAAGATTTTTTTTTATTTTATTTTCTTAATAATAAAAGTTTGAGTTGAGAAGGAATATGCGTGCACAGCGCACGTATATCCTCAAGCGTGCGCGCGCAGCGCGCATGGGTCTGCGCTGCCGGAGGCAGTGGCGTCCCGCTGTGAGTCTTTACCCGATGCTAAATGATATATTTTTTAATTCCTTTTCTTAAGAATGAAAGTTTATGAGTAATAACATTGAATTTTGAGAAGTCATGCGCACGGGTCTACGCTGCCGAAGGCAGTGGGGACCTGGTGCGACATTTTTCCCGATCAGAATTTTTTTTTCTCTTTTTTTATCACATGATACAAATTAATGCAATTTTGAGAATTCATTAATTATTGTGATTCATTTAAAAATAGTGACCAGCGAAGCGGGCGTAGCCTGCTAGTTAGAATATAAATTA
>OZ005655.1:263794319-263818638 GCA_963930645.1 Salticus scenicus | reverse complement strand
GAGAATTCATTAATTATTGTGATTCATTTAAAAATAGTGACCAGCGAAGCGGGCGTAGCCTGCTAGTTAGAATATAAATTAAAATAAAATAGAACCCAAGCTGGATGACACACAACTCTTCATTAAAATTGCTTTCAACTAAATGATGCTTGTAATGAAATACAGTTCATTTAGATACCATGGTAAATTGCATTACATAACTGGATACATTTGACTAGTCAAGATACACAAGATAAGCAGGCTCCACAAGAATACACAAGCAAGATACCACTTTCACTATTTATAGAAGACAACAATGGCTGGCCAACCACAGCATGCCTTTAACATGTTGCCACTTCATAAACTTCTATTGTACTACTAGACACAGTTAACCTTTCTTTGCAGTTATCCTAACAGTTTAGCATCCACACATTTTCCACTCAGTCATTCAAACATTTCATACAAATTTGGCATTTTAAGATATTTTGACAAATCAGTCAACACACATAGATTTCTTCAACCATACTCAAAGTCAACTAATCAACCAACCAAAATTATATTTTGTTTACAGTATATGTATTAAATACATATATAGGATTGCTGGCAATAGTTATCACTTTTACTTGAAAGCATATACAGCACTCCAGATGAAAAAAGAGGAAGTATTTAACTTATCAGTAAGTAAGTTTATTAACATTGAAAACACTTTTTACCTAAGCGTAACAACATATACTTTAACATTACTTGCATACTAACTTTATATTTAAGTTTTTACATTTAACAAGACAAACACCAAATAACATTAAACTATACTTAAAGAAACAGTGTTGAAATATTTTTAGTCTGTATCACAGGTTCCTATTATGTGACACAAATACGGTGTACTAAAAATGTGTAGATTAGATGAGAGTGAAGGTTCGTTAAGATGAATGGGGGAAAATAAAGCCCAAATGAATCAATCTTTTCTTTTTGCATGATGTAGCACACCTTTAATATTACTTAATCATACAGGAATTTATACAAGAAAATATTCATTCAAGATTTAGACAAGCTGCCTGGCTCTCACTAATTAGTGCATTAAAAAACAAAAACTCGAGCAACAAAAATAGGACAAAACATTGCTCTCTCTGCATCCCTTTCTTTACTCCTTTAAGGGTAATAATAATATATACTTCCCTCCATACATAGGTTGAAAGCTAAATATTGGGCAACTTTTATCAAAAACTCATTTGAATAGAATAAAATATTGGCAAAAGAATGACAGGGTGGCTAGCATTTAAACCTTTTCAAATTCCCTGACTTTTTTTCGAGATTTTCCTCCATTTTTCCCTGACTCTCACGTTTATTTTCGATGAAAATTTCATGACACTAGTAAAAAATTAGTGATTTAAAATATCATTAATAATTTAATGATTAATATAGTTTATTTTCACAAAATTTGTTAAAATTCCCTGACTTTTCCAGATTTTCTAAATTCCCTGACTTTTCCCTGATTCTTTGATTTTCCCTGACTGCTAGCCACCCTGAATGAGCTACATTTTAGATATTTTCCAAGAGTTGAAATTTCGTAAGGGGTTTTTCACATGCTGCGTAATTAATTTAGAGATCCAATTATTTCAACCACACTCCAAAAGTACTTTTTTATGAAAAACCCCTTATAAGTTTGTAACTCTCACATATTTTTTGTTTATTTACAAAGAGAGGGTGGCTACAGAAATTCAGAAAAAAACTTCCCTAATTTTTCCATGACTAATTTTGATAAATTTCCATGATTTCCGTAACCTATTTATATACATTTCATAATTTTGTGTATATCACATTCTTGTGTAACATGCTTGCTAAACACTGCAATTCAAAAAACTATACTGGTGGGCAAAAATATCTCAATAAAATGAAAAATTCAAAATTTTGGAGAAATTAACAAAATTATAAAAATATGACTCATTTTAATGGGGAAGTTGCACACGGAAGGAAAAACAATTTCTTTTAATTGTAATCGATAAAGTCAATCTTGGGAATCTGAAAAATCCAATTAAAATCGTAAAATTATTTCAAATTAACTTTTAATTAACGTTTTAAAGTCGCTAAAAACCAAAACAAAACCACGTGATCCGAAAACGCTCCGTGAGGGGATTGACGTCACAGTACACGAAGTGTGAATGTTTACACTCTTTTACCGCTTGCTTTTCTTTTTGTTCGCTCTATTCTAATCTGTATTTTATAGTTTATTCTTAAAATTTTTACCTTTTGTAAGAAATAACTTAAACCTTCCATAACTATACTATATCTTATATCTTATATATATATATTTCTATTTTTATTTGTATAATGTCGATTTTGGATTTGTAAAAGAGCAATCGGATAATGTTCCAAAAATAGATGCTCTTTCCATATTTTCATTTTTGAGAAGAAACCTCGATTTTATTAGCGCATAAATATAAGAGTAGCTAAAGCTAAACGATCTAGATTTGTTCTGTATTCATATTTTGAAAATTATAAACGTCTTCATAATAGAATTTTAGCATTGCTTTAATATATTAGTAGTATTTTTTTACATTTCTCTAATTTTTTAGATGCTTGTATGTGAGAATATTTCTTTTTTCATAATGCATGCTTAAAGATTTAATTATAATTAAAATATTCATTAAAATTTCATAGTACATAAAAATATATTTTACTGATATTTATTTTATTATTATTTTTTTTTTTAACCAGAATTTTTTAATTGTTATTTTATAAATTATATATGATTATTTTGTAGAGCAGTCATTATGTATTTAATATTTACTTCATGTTTTTGCAAAGAAAAAAAAATGCTATTTTCAAATTGCATTATTTATTTATTATTTTTATTTTATTTTATAAAAAAAAAAAAAAAAAAAAAAAAAAAAGTTTACTTTTTATAATATTTTAAGTAATATATATATATATATATATATATTTCAATTTTATCCATTTATTTTTTCATTTAATTTTCTTAAATTTATTTGAATTATATTGTTCTACGTTGTTTACATTAGCAACGGCTGTAACACAACTATTTATTTATTTAATTAATTCATTTCAAAAGGAAAATATAATTAAATGTTTTTATCGGGAAAATGTTAATATTGCATAAAGGATTAGTCTTATTAAAATTTAAATTTAATAAAAACTTATTCATTATTTATTTAATGCCTTTGAAAGGAAAATCTTTTGTTATTTATTTATTTATTGTACTAATCGAAATGAAATAGTAATATAGCAGAAAAAGTGATTGCAATAAAGTACATGGTGCCAAAAATTAAAGTATATTTAATAGATGCTGAGATACAGCTATCCTTAAAATCTTAGTTTTTGAATAATAGCAGCTTTCGCCTCCTGATATGTACACAAATTGAAGTGCCCACGAAAGACATTGCTGCGGGCAATAAGAACCCAGATCCAAAAAAGCAGGGTACACTGGAGGGAAAGAAGTTGCCGCAGGCTGCGAATAACCAAAACGATGTTAAGAGCGATTTCAATGAATTTATTTTTTAATTATCTATTTATTTGTTTTTTGTTTATAGAAGTATATAAAAGAAATAAAAGTTTTTTTTTTCTTCTTTTGTTAATTTATTAAATTCAGTGACCAGCGAAGCAGGCGAAGACCGTCAGTTATAGTATATGCAAGGGTTGTTCCAGGTTTACTTTGGGGGCTCATTTTTGTGAAAAACATTTTTTTTTTTTTTTTTTTTTTTTTTGTGAAAAACAAAATACCTTGATATATTCTAAACATATTTGGATTTTACATTAAGGCTTCATTGATAAATGAATTATATATATATAGAGAGAGAGAGAGACTGGTGGACAATTGCTAAGGACGGATGACAATAGCTTAGTTATTGTCATCCGTCCTTAGCAATTGTCCACCAGTGTATATATTGCGTTTGATTGCTGAAATTTACTGCAAATTTTTAATTAATTATTTAATACCATTCATATTTATAACTAGATCATGTATAACTTATAAGGTATTATTACATTTAACATATATTTCATGTGTTTATTTTATTTTAAAGTACTTTATATCTTTCCTACTGCTAAATGTTGTTATTATTATTACTTTCTATTTCTATTAATCTTTTCTTTCTATTTTTAAATTTTTCCAAATAAAAAAGTAATTACATTATAAAAATAACTAAACGCGTTTCTATATATATATATACATACATAAATAATATTAATATTTTTGTACGGAGACCTTCTTTTAATTTTATTTATTTATTTAGAATGATAAGCGCATGTAATTTTCCTTAAATACTTTTCAATTTCTCAAACTGCATCACTATAATGTTTTTAATTATTCACAATCTTCAGCTGCTATTTTAATAGAAATATTGTTAAGTTATAATATTGAAATGTATTAAAAAAGTTATATATATATATATATATATATATATATATATATATATACAGATATACTGGCATCTCATAATTATAAAAGTAATCTAATTTAGGTTAATTTAGCATAAACTATTATCTAGATTATTTAAGCAATGAAAATATGCATATTATTCAGTTAAATATTATTACTCAATCCCAATATTTTATTTCTGTATTCAGTCTATCATAATGATAAAATAATAATAAATCTATAAAACATAATAAAATGAAACAAAACAAGTATTTAAAAGATACATCTTTGGCATAGCATACTAAAAACATTCTTTAAGAAAATTCTATTGATCAACTATTATTTCGATTATAGTTTAATTTGGATTAATAACAGCAGGCGAGTACAAAAAAATATCATTGAAACTTGGTGTCATTTATAGAATGAAGTGATGTTTAATGAGTTCAAATAGTTTTAATATTTTTTTTTTAAGAAGGAATACAAAATTTCGCTGAATGCACGATTTTTCTTTACAATACAAGAGAGAGAAATTCAGCCGGCAGTTCATTTCATGGATAGTGACGTCACGATAGGTTTTATCACGTGACGCAGCGTTTTCCCGCCAACATGAGAACTACGTCTTTTAAAGTTAATTTATTAAAGCATCCGGTTTTCAAATATGCATAAAAATGGTATCAAAATGTTTGTATTTTCATGCTCTATCATTTACAAGTCAAAATGAAAAATGTGCAATTTCCCCATTGCACAACATATAAACATCAAGACATAAAATTATTTCTCAAGTTGTTCTACTAAATTTTTAATGTTAAATTGGTGAAATTCACCTAGAAAGCAGCCAATCCTGTGCAATCATGGTTAAGATAACACCTGTAAGATCTATCAGTCATGCTTGCTGGGCAAAAATGAATTCCATGATTTCTGTGTGTTTTTACAAAATTCCCTGATTTTTCCATGTTTACCCTGATTGTCGCCACCCTGTAAGATTTGTGAGATCATGAAGGGTTTTTCCCAAGAAAGAACTTTTACAAAGTGGGTAAAATAATTGGATTTTCAAATTAATAATGCACCATGCAAAAAACCTCTAAATCTTTTTTTTTCTTTATCATAAATGTGTACACACCATGTAGAAAACTTGAGCTCATCATGCAGAGGATATGAACACTCTAGTCTTCAGTTCTAAGGAGCCAGATTCGAATCCTGGTCAGACCTAGGCATTCACAGTGGATCGGATTCTCTTTAAACCGTCAGTTTCAATCTAGTAAATCTTAATCAGCAAAAAAAGTTACTGCAGTCATACCCAAAACCAAGTTAAACCATTCTTTTACTCTGATAAAGTGTCTCAATTTGCAGGTGACCCCTAAAAGATTCAACTATTAAAATTTTTAACAATACAGCATAACATCCTTAAAACTGTTGATTTATGCATTTAAATGCTATTTTAAAACAAATGAATCTTTAATTTTTATCATCTTATGGATATCCCCCTAAAGTAAGGATTCTGATGTAGAAAAATGAATGCCAAAATTGCAGATAAAGTGTGTTGTAAATCACCATTTTCAAATTGCAATAACTCAGTGAGGTTTTTTTTTTTTCTTCTTGTCTTCTTAGACCAAGGAGAATATTTTTCTAAATATGTTATGTGATAGGAGGGACCTATAAAAATTTAATTTCCCATTTTAATATGTATACAGCCCCTTATATAAAACTAGTATGTTGTGGCCACCACAAGACTTTCTTCTATATTTACCTATACATATTCAATCAGTAACAATATTTAAAAAAAAAAAAAAAAAGTACGATTTTTTTTTTTTTTGGTTAAAAGTGAAAAAAATCGATAACTTTGTTTTAAATTATCACAGATTTATAGTTCAACCATTCGTTTTAAAGGTATTGACGAGACCTTTCGAAAGATACCCATCTTGAAAATTTATCCCCCCCGGGGGGGTGCTTCCCCCCCAGGGGGGGAAGCGATGCCCCCCCATGCAGAAAATTTTTTTCCTAGTTACATACTACTATTATCAATAATTCATATAAATTTTACAATCACAAGTTTAAAACAACTCTAATTATGCACATTTATACGAATTTTTGTCCTATGCTGCCATGTTAAAAATTTAGATAAAATGCTATCACAGCGCCACCTGTTGAGCTATTGATCCCCAAACATAATCAGCACCAGTTTATGTCGGGGACCAACTAAATACCAAGTTTGGTTAAATTTCGTTAAAAAAAAAAAAAAATTGCGATTTTTTTTTCTGTTTTGTTTTGTTAAAAGTAAAAAAAATCGATAACTTTGGTTTAAATTATCACAGATTTATCGTTCAACCATTCGTTTTAAAGGTATTGACGAGATCTTTCGAAAGATACCCATCTTGAAACTTTGCCCCCCCGGGTGGGAACTTCCCCCCCGGTGGGGGGGGAACCGATGCCCCCACATGCACAAAAATTTTTTCCTAGTTAACTACTACTATTATCAACCTGATCTTTCGAAAGATACCCAATGTGAAAATTTACCCCCCCTGGGGGGGTATTTCCCGCCTAGGGGGGGAAGCGATGCCCCCCCATGCAGAAATTTTTTTTCCTAGTTACATACTACTATTATCAATAATTCATATTAATTTTACAATCACAAGTTTAAAACAACTCTAATTATGCACATTTATACGAATTTTTGTCCTATGCTGCCATGTTAAAAATTTAGATAAAATGCTATCACAGCGCCACCTGTTGAGCTATTGATCCCCAAACATAATCAGCACCAGTTTTTGTCGGGGACCAACTAAATACCAAGTTTAGTTAAATTTCGTTCAAAAAAAAAAATTGCGATATTTTTCTAAGTTTTTTTTTGTTAAAAGTAAAAAAAATCGATAACTTTGGTTTAAATTATCACAGATTTATCGTTCAACCATTCGCTTTAAAGGTATTGACGAGATCTTTCGAAAGATACCCATCTTGAAACTTTGCCCCCCCGGGTGGGAACTTCCCCCCCCCCCCGGTGGGGGGGCAACCGATGCCCCCACATGCACAAAATTTTTTTTCAAGTTAACTATTACTATTATCAACGAGACCTTTCGAAAGATACCCATCTTGAAAATTTACTTCCCCGGGGGGGGGGAACCGATGCCCCCCCATGCACAAAATTTTTTTCCTAGCTAATTACTACTATTATCAATAATTCATATTAATTTTACAATCACAAGTGTAAAATAACTCTCTTTATGCCCATTTATACGGAATTTTGTCCTATGCTGCCATGTTAAAAATTTGCATAAAATGCGATCACAACGCCACCTATTGAGCGATTGATCCCAAAATCTAATCAGCACCAGTTTATGTCAGCGTGCAACTAAATACCAAGTTTGGTTAAATTTCATTCATTGGTTCGTGAGATACAGCGTCCACAAAAAAATAATACAGACAGACAGACATTTTCTAAAAACGATTAATTCGTGTTCTCCATATCCCAAAACATGTAAATCCATCAAAAAGTGGACTTCGAAAATTTTCGCGAATCCAATACTTTCTCTATATTACATATAGAAGAAAGTAAAAATGCCATATCCAAAAACTACTCTTGATTTGCACCAATTTTGTAATTGGAAATATGTTTGTATGATTGTTAGTTTAAAAGATAATCACTGTAACACCTATTTTGAATCATCCTGTATATGTGCATGTAAAAATGAATGTGAAGAAACATTTTGTAAAATTGGCCTAACAACACATTGCATACCTGCCAACCTGCAAGAATTCCAAGGAGTAAAACAGTGCACAAACAAAAAAAATTGCAGACCCCCCCCCCTAGTTTTTTTCCCCGTTAAAAGTAAAAAAAAAAATCGATAACTTTGTTTTATCACAGATTTATAGTTCGATCATTCGTTTTAAAGGTATTGATGAGACCTTTCGAAAGATACCCATCTTGAAAATTTACTCCCCCCAGGGGGGGGGGGGGGCAACCAATGCCCCCACATGCACAAAATATTTTCCTAGTTAACTACTACTATTATCAATAATTCATATTAATTTTACAATCACAAGTTTAAAATAACTCTCAATATGCACATTTATACGAAATTTTGTCCTATACTGCCATGTTAAAAGTTTGCATAAAATGCGGTCACAGTGCCACCTGTTGAGCGATTGATCCCCAAATCTATTCAGCACCAGTTTATGTCAAGGTGCAACTAAATACCAAGTTTGGTTAAATTTCATTCATTGGTTCGTGAGATACAGCGTCCACAAAAAAGTGATACAGACAGACAGACAGACATTTTCTAAAAACTATCAATTCATGTTCTGGGCATCCCAAAACGTGTAAATCCATCAGAAAACGGAGGTCGAAAATTTTCATGAATCCAATACTTTCTCTATATTACATACAGAAGAAAGTAAAAATCGGTGGAAAAATGTTGAAATAGTAGAAAAAGAGTAAAAATAGTGATCTAGGAGTAAAAGTGTAAAAAATGTCAAAAAAGAGTAAATTTTACTCCCGGGGAGTAAAACTTGGCAGCTATGACGTTGTCAATAAGTCCTGGGACTAATCCCCAGATAGCGTCAAAGATGAAATATTTCTGTGTGGGTAAAGTAAATCTAACTTTCAAAAGATACACGTTAAAGTTTCATGATATTTCGATCGTTTGTTGCCGAGATATCAAAGTTTTAGTGACCCTACTTTTGATGTTTTCAAAATGAGGGACAAAGCTTAATTTCATGAGTTGATCAATCATTGCTTTGCAATAGGCAAAAATATTGTTGAAATTTAGCAATGGCTTAACAGTTTCAACAGTATTTTGTCCATCAAAAAACAATTTTTGAACAACAAATGAAATTCAGCTTTGTCCCTCATTTTGAAAACATCAAAAATAGGGCCACTAAAACTTTGATATCTCGGCAACAAACGATCGAAATATCAAATTTTAATGTGTATCTTTTGAAAGTTAGGTTTATTTTACCCACACAGAAATATTTCATTTGCGACACTATCTGGGGATCAGTCCCGGGACTTATTGAACGATGTGTTATTTGAAAGAGACTCAATAGGCATTTGTGTTTATTTTAAAAACATATGCAAAATTGAAACATGTGTACGAAAATGCAAGTTTTTGAAGTTATGATGTTCACAAAATATACAGTTTTAAAGAAAACTAGTATGTTGTGCCCACCACAAAACTTTCTTCTGTGTTTTCCTATATGAATTCACTCAGTACAAATAATTTAATAAAATGAATCTTCTAAGATGAATGCAGACAATTTTCATTCCATAGAAGTGTAACACTAGGTATACAAAGTCAATTTTATGATTTGCAAAATGACATCTTAAACTAATATATATATTATGGCCATCACAAACCTTTTTTTAATATCATTCTATATAACAGTGTATCTTCTATTTATTCTACAATAATGAGTAGGCTGTAAATGCTAAATTATCAAAATAAACTCACCAATACTTGAAATTAAAATGACTTTATTCACTCAGTATAAAAATATCACAGTAACTTAAATCGTTTTCAATTTAAGCTTGTTGGCTGCATATCTTTGGCAGTTTTATTCAAACTTCTAATAGCTCCATGTTTAATACTTTATAGGATATTTCTTTGTTAGAGCTAAGAATGTAAAGATTTCATATTTAGTTCTAATAATACTTGATTTAATTTAGATATTTCTAAATTTTGATGTTCAACAACTTCTTGCATCTTTACAAGAGTAGTATTTATCTGTTGATATCTATCATTTAATTTCTCATAATTACTCTGTAGATCTTCATATTTATTGTTCAAGTTTTTATAATTATTCTCCAAGTGTTCATATCTATAATCAGAATCTCTTATTAATTTGTTTAAACTCAGAATAGTCTGATCTTTTTCTTTGATTTCTGTCACAAATTCATTCTTAATGACTTCTTTTAAAATAACCTAATTAAAGAAAAAATCATTCTGTAAGCAAAGAAAATGTTTAAAAAGTAACAGAAAAATAAAATACATATATAGGTTGAATTGGGGTAAGTAACCTCGGCTTATAAACTCAATTGATAAGCTACATTTGCACTTAATAGTTATATATGTACCTGTCTTTATTATATTTAGCTTACAAATCAAATATAAAACAGTGATAGGGTAAGTGCTTCAGTGATTGACACTTTTCGAGCAATTTCTAATGTTTTTAACATTTTAGTCATCAGAAACTATTTTTGGAAATCTTAAGTTTATATATATGGCACGAAAGACTTTCAGAACCACATACATGTTAAAATGTATACATTTGATAATTATAATTTTTTTATTAATTTTTATTTGACACCCACTCAATGTTCCAGTAATTGACACTGCCAGTTTTTCATTTTACCAGTTATTGGCACCCTATGATTCAATGTTCGACATTTAATGTTAAAATTCTTATATGTAAATAATTTGCTTTTATTTTGGGGAAAGATGTCAATTACTGGAGCATGTCAATCACTGGGGCATCTACCCTAGTTTCAGAAAATTGAAAAATTGTTTTGATTTCATTCTCTGACAGAAAGCCTCTCTCAAAATTCAAAGCTTTTCCACTGCTGTACTTATGAAGTAAACATCACAGTTTTTAGAAAAAAAAAGTAAGTTTTGTATGTAGATTTTGAATCTAACTTCAGATTTGTTCTATTTCATTAGTTTTTGATTTATTGCCTTACACTTACCCCAAGAATTTTGTATATTGGGCATGTGTAACCAGGGTGTCCATACACTTGTCCCAAGCATCTCAAATGCACTGCTTATATTACTTTACTTTGTTTTTTGTTTTGTCTTTTTATTTTTAACTAAACATAATATATCCTGAATTGCTTTAAAGTTTTATTGAACAGTTAAAACATTTAAGATGTGAATTGCTAATTGGAGGTGTACAAAAGAGTTCACAACTGTGTAATGAGTTTACTTTCTATGGTTATAGTTGGCCAAAGTTACATTAGCCCCATAGTTTGACCAGTAAAAACAATTTTCATATTCCTTTTTTTTTTTTTTTTTTCAAAGTGTAACATTGTTAAATTATAAAATTCTCATGTTCTTTAAAAGTTAATTAAATATATTTTATGCATAAAACTTTTCAAAGGTGTAAGTACAGGGTAATTATAATCACGATTTCAAAACGCTATAATTTTAAAATTATGGTCAAAATGACTTGATATTTTACCAGAAAAATCATGAGGCAATGGAATTTTATTTGGCGAAAGAAAAAAGTTTTTATAAAATGTGCCTACAAATAGCACTGTCAAGGTAATCTCAAGAGAAATGCCTAAATAAATTCATCATACACAGGAATCTGATTAGCAATAGAATAACAGAAAACAATAGACTTTAAGCATTTACGACAACCTTTTTAGCAAAAAGAGAAGAATATGCGTTTACAGCGGAAACGGTGATAGTGACAAGAGAAAAAGAGGAGCTTCATGAAACAAACATCTTACGAATGTTCAACATTACATTCTGGAACTTCTTTTTTTTTCATTTGCCAAAGAAAATTCCATTGCCTAACGATTGTTCTGGTAAAATATCAAGTCATTCTCAACAGTAGTTTTAAAATTACAGCGTTTTGAAATCATAACTTTAATTATAATCACCCTGTATAATAGACACTGAGCAAAATGAGATGAAAGTACAAAATAAAAAATATTATTTATTATTCAATTGCACATTATGATAAAAGGCAACATGTTCAAAAAGTGCAATACGAAAAACAGAATTTCAAAAAATTAATTTTACGATAAGATTGCCTTAAAATACAAAGCAACAAAAATTACCATGGGATTTATTACAAGGAGAGGAAGAAATGATGACTCTGACTGATGTGCAGGCCTTAAACTGTTGACCAATAATGACTAACATACTAATAAAGGTAATAAAACACTTACCAATTATTCTTACTTTCCGAACACTATAGTGAGGAAAGTATTGTAATCATGTCAAAAATCCGAATTTGAAATTTTGATGTTTCTATATGTTTCTGTTGTCAAAATTTGGGAAATTTATTTGATTTATTCTTGCTTCCATGTTGTTTTCTCTGTAAACTATAAATGAATTAAATTAAATTGATTTTATTACATCGTTTAGGAAAAATTTGATTCAATTGGATAGCTGATAAGTTTTAAAAGGTTTAGATAAGTTTTGTTTACATTATAGAAAAACGTTTTTATCTTGAATAAAGTTAATGTAATTTTTGCATGGAAGTAATTATGGATATAAATTAAATTAAAGTAAATGTAAATAGTGCCACTTACTGTTTATTCTGAAAGGTATACTTTGTTTTTTTGTATAACACCTGGAAATTTAAAAGATGTTTATCATCGACATTTTTGTTCACGCGTTCTTTCAGCGATCGCTAAATTAAACTAATAGGTTTAGTTAAAGTTCGATAGATGGCGTCGTAATTATTTCCGAAAGGAAAAATGCAAATTAAGTGTGACGTTATTTGATATCGCTAGTCATTGGATGCATATTGGAATCCTTCGGATAGTATATAAGAGCTAACTTCATTGCATTCGGTGGTCAGTTTTTAGTTTGTTGCTATAGCTCTGTTTGCTGTTCGTAATGAAGGTGTTGCACGTTTTAAACATGAAAGTTAATTTATTAAATTGTTTTTTCTTCATTTAAAAATGAACTATTCAGATATCAGTAATTGAAATACGATGTGGCTTTAGTTTTACACGTTTGTTTACTTTTTCACCGGTATTTCCCTTCCGTGTAGTGTTGCCGTTCATTATAAAAGTTTGAACCATGGAGTCAGGTATTTGAGTCTGTTGTTCGTTGGCCTTTAGGGTTAACGTCGTATGCCTGCCATGTTCTTTGAAATGTTGTTTGTTAACTTTAAGAGTTGACATCGTTTGTCTACATTTATATAAGGTTTAAGATTAATTATTTTTGAATATAAAGTTTAAAATTGAGTTAGTGCTGGACGCTAATTTTTTATCACTTGCCTGAGATGAATTTAAATGACTGTTTCAACTTTTATTAATATTTCAATTGTTAAGTTTTAATTTTTTCTTGTTAAGTTTATTCAATAAAATTGTTAGTTTGTTTTACAATGACTTTGTCATTCTTTTTTAACTGCCTTATACACATTAACTTAAAATTTTTGAGCTAACTAATGGAGTTGTTTTCACTGCTTGATATTATGCTTTGCTAAATTTTAAAATAAGCCATATTGGCGATAACAGTTTCGAGGTGCCCTGAGTCCGTTTCCACTATTTTTACGATGATGTATGTGTGCATGTCTGTGAGAGAACACGCTAGCGTCTAAACGCTTTGTTCGAATAAGCTGAAAGTTGGTACATATATTGTAAGTCACCATAGTATGAACGCTATAGATTTTGGTGAATCTAGCACTCATAGTCTTTTTACAGGGACACAAAGAAAAATTCTTTATCATTATGGCTTATGAGGCCAAATTTTTAAAAGTGCGATAGCATCTAAACGCCTTATTAATCTGAGCAAAAGATGTATACACATGTTATAGGTCACAGTTGCACAAACTGTATAGATTTTGGTGAATTTAGCACTTACAGTTTTTTTACAGGGGCAAAAAGAAAAATTCTTTATCATTATGGCCTATGGGACCAAATTTTTAAAAGTGCGATAGCATCTAAACGCCTTATTCAATTGAGCTGAAAATTTATATGAATATTATAAATCACTGTTGTACTAACTATAAGCATTTTGGTGAATCTAGCATTTATAGGTTTTTACAGGGACACAATGAAAATTTCTTTATCATTATGATCTTATGGGCTCAAAGTTCAGTAGTTTTAAATAAAACATTGTGTAATATATGGAGAAAAATACTCTATTATGGTTTTCTCTCTTTTGTTTGTTTAACAACTCCTCTTTCTTTACTTTATCTACAAAACTGTTAATTACTCAATGTTCGGAAAGTCGAGTGGAGTCACTCCAGATTTTTTTCCCTTCAAAATAAAATCTTCAATTTGGTTATACTTTTATATTTTATCATAATATGTAATTAAAAAAGTATTTTACCATGCTTTATATCTGAAAATTATTCTTAAAATCTCCTCAATAAACATTGATTCCATCTTCCATTTTAATTCCATAATAAATGTAACATTCTTTAACCATAGCTTCCTAAACTAGATGCCTGTCGTGTGGCTCGGAAATTTAGCAACAGTTAAAGCAGTAGACAGCACCAACTGGTGCAGACTGCGCAATTTTTTTATTCAACTGTCACCAATAATTTTAAGAAGTGTTATATGATATATATAATCGACATTTCTTCGATTCTATTCATCTTTTATCCATATCATATCCCACTTTTAGAAATTTTTGGTGGCTGTTGAATAAAAAAGTTCTGCAATCTGTACCAAGTGGTGCTGTCTACCGCTTCAACTGTTGCTAAGTTTCCGAGCCACGCGACAGGCATCTAGTTTAGGAGGCTATGCTTTAACCTTCTCAGCATGTAGCCTCAAATGACATTTCTACTTAAAATATAATCTTATTGTCTAAAAAAATAATCTTATTGACTACTCTAGCTTCATGATTTTAAGTTACAATTTTACGTCTCGTACGATTTGGAGAGAGATTTCTTGCTTTACGCAAATTAGTCTCAAACCATTTCAAAGATGTCTATTTGAGTTACAAAAATCCGGTTCAAACGCTTAGAAAGTTAATCAAAATTTCTCAAATGTTAAAAAATAAAATAAAATAATAATAATTAAAAAATTACAAATTAAGAGTCCTGCACGGGTCGGGGGAATTTTGAATAAACCCGACCCGAACCCAATTTCTTTATACCCAAAACCCGAATCTAAATGAAAATTAATTATTCATCTAAACAGCATACAGAACATTTTTAATTTATAAAATAAAACAAATTTTAATTGTCACACTGCTGTGTGTGTGGTAAATCATTTAAAAAATAATTAAAAGTATAATTACTAAGTTATAACTAAATTAAAAATTAAAAAAATCTGAAAAATGGATTAATAATAATTTTTAAATATTTATGTGTGTTGTGAACTTCAAGTGTACAAAAATGGGTTTCAAGCTTAGTATTTGTAGTTTTATTGTTTAATGCTTATCACACAGAATAATATTAAAATAATACAATGTTACACACGCCAACTAAACGTCCACTAAACTCATCTAAATCTACATTCCTATAACTTCTTAGAAACATCTGCAGGAAAAATAATCTATTTAAAAAAACTTTTAAAACCCAAATTCTTAATGTATCATACCACATAAATCTTTTCAAAGTTATGATTATTCAATTTTTTTAAAAAAATTTGCAGACTTCCATTGAATGATGCATATGATTGGCCATTAGTTATTGCTCTGGTTGTGCCATCTATCGGTCATTACAAACATAAATGTGCATAAAAACTTTTTTTTTTTTTGTAAATAAATGCATAATTGTTTTAAAATTATAAAAATATGCATACACAATGTTGCTCCCTGCAAACAATTTTTTTATTTTGAGTTTTAAAAAATATTTTAAATATGTTTGTGTACTACTTTGTGAATTTATCGATGAGTTAATTTTTATAAAACATTTTTATGTTTGAATACTAAATTTTTGTCTTAAATTTCAACATTCGAACATAAAAAAAACTCTTCAAAAATTCTTAGGGTACTGTGTAGTCAATGGAAAATTTTCTTTTATCAATTGACATCTTTTCTACTAATTATCTGCAAAAATTAACACTCCGGACCTTCGGGCTATCGAACGTTTGACTACCGCGTTACTAACATGGCGCTCTAACTACCTGAGCCACAGAGATACAAATGAAAAAGCTTATATTTACCTTAAAATGGAGGCACATTTTTTATTAACTTGAGATTCACAAACATACCGTAGTGAATGACAGAAAGTACATAACAATTTGGGGAAAATATTAATTATCGGTTTAAATTCACAAATTTTTTTAAGAGGGTGTGAGTAATCAAAATAGATGAATCATACATCTGATTACTGTGGGAGAAGTAGCCTGTTTTCAACAGCTTATGTTCTAAATAATAATTGCTTTTTTTTTCATTGCTTTAGTCGGATATGGATGTTTATTTTACTATGATAATTTAGATAAGCGTATATTCATTTTGGGTATATAGAGCAAACAAATTTCTGCTTTATTAAGATAATTTTTTTTTTAAAGATGTATTCACGTCGACCCGATTCGTTGAAAACTAAACCTCTGTAAACAAAATCCAGTCAACCCGACCCACAAGAGACAAAATGTACCCAAACCAAACCTGACCTGACCCTCTGGTCAGGTCGGGGTAAAATCGGGTTACCCGACCCAATGTAGGACTCTATTACAAAATGGAAAAAAATAATAAAGAAAATCCAGATAATTTTCTAAAAAAAAAAAGAAAAATTATATAGCAACACATTATGTAATCGAACAATGGTGGTATTCATTTCCTCATAGCATATTTGCTTAACCTGATAATTTTCTGTCATTTGTTCATTTTCAAAGACGACATGATAAATTAAATATCTGTGCCTTTTTTTTTTTTCAAAATTATTACAGTTTGTATGATGTTCTCTTACTGATTTCGTAGTAATACTAATTTGCACATATTTTTAATATTTATCGATTGATTCAAGATGAACATGGAAAGTGTAGGAATGAAAAATTTCATTTTTCCAATTTTTTTTTTTTTTTTTTTTTTTAGAATTTTATTTTCCATGACATTTGGAACCAAAATTCTAATTCCCTGTGTAGAAAACCACATTTTTCAGTTGAGCATGAATTCCAAATAATGAATTTATATTAATTTAGTTTTGATAGAATAAACTAACTTAAATCACATAAAATATATATCTTTCATATTAATATTAACCTTAGCGTCTTTGTCAATAAAATCCAGAATTTCTTTAGCAGACATTCGTTTTTTAGGGTCATCACTTACAAGAATGCTGGCTAAACGTTCCTAAAAAAAAGAAAAAAAAAAAAAAAAAAGTTTATCTTTATATAATAAAATTTAAATGCAATAGAACAATTACACTGGTTTGCAATTTTTTTTTTTTTTTGAGATCTGATACCATTCTTGCTAACTCTTATGTAAAATGATCTCCTGAATCTGAATATGACTGCCATTTTGCCCAGTCACCCACCGTTTTCTAGATACACTGCCCCCTCCCTTAATTTATTTCCCTATTCAATAATTTTATGACCATGAGTTTGATTTAAAGAATAAAAAAGAATTAATTCACACCTAAAAACAAAAAAATATAAAGTTTATAAAATAACTTTAATAACAGATTAAAAATATATAAGATATATAATGCATAATTTCAGTGGCAAATTCCTCTCAAAATTTTTCCCTAGTCGCAATTGTCTTTGTTTTAGAATTTTCCAACTCTGTAGCCCCTCAGAAGATATTTAATGGTTAAAATAAACCTCCCCCCTCCTAAAAATCAAATTTATAGCCATAAAATCACTGAAAAATGATTAAAATGGCCATTCCTAAAAAACGGTGGGTGATAGGGCAAAATGGGCGTCCTATTCGGATTCAGAAGGTCATTTTACATAAGAATATGCTGAAACGGTGTCAGAGGCAATTTTTATGCCGAGCAGTGTTATCAATTAAAGTCCCTAAAAGTTACATAATATCTACCATTTATAAAACCACTTCTTAATGTAATCGGTCAGATATCTAAATTCATGTGTATTATTCTCGATAAAAAATATGCCAACAAAATATTTAAGCATACAACTGCATAATCTAATATTGTCAATTTCACTACTTTCTCTTACCTTACATTGCTATACACATATACACACAGTTTAATCGTTTAGTGTATAACATGAGGTGCTGTGTCTGAACATTTCTAGTGCTTTTTAAATAACAGTTTTTGAAACAGTTTTATTTGGAAAACTAGGTGAGGGAGAGTTTCTGTCTAAATATTTTAGCTACAGTTATAAAGTATCAAATTTTAAAAGTTATTGAATTGCTCCCTAAACCTTTCTCTGAAACTTATTGGACTGATTTTTTGTAGCTTTGTATGTTATCTACATACCAAACAACGTACTTAACACAAAAATAAATCCATAGTAAAAAAGAAGATGCTTCTTTGTTCATGAATAAGTTCAGCTCCTGCCGAATACAGAAGTACAAAAATTGACATACATATGCATAGTAGCCTGCCGGAGGAGATAATAAAAAATAAATTATTTAAATAAAAAAATAAATTATCTATACTAATAATCTAAACTAATAATTCTAATGGTAACAAAAAGGTTTCATCAGTATCTCACTCGACAGATGCTTCAAGAATGCAGACAATTTGTTTCAAACATTTATTTTTTGGTTTCATACCCACGTGATCTTATACTACAAAAAAAAAAAAAATAATAATAATAATTTCTTCATTCTCTTATTTCAGAGTAAATTTAACAAAAGTTGGTAATTGTCCATGTTTAGTCCTCATGAATATGCACTCCAAAATTCATTTTAATTCGTTAAGAAATCATTCATGTAAAGAGAGAAAAATTCCTTTTAAAGGAAAAATGTTTTTAATTTTCTTTCTTTCTTTCTTTTTTTTTTTTTTCCTTTTTCAGAACTGAGTTAAAAAGCAGTTTTAGACCAATTTCAACAGAAACTGATAATCACCCAACACAGATCGGCCATTTTGAGTTTAAAATTTAATAATAATCTCAATTTGTTATATGAATGTGGATATTTTAGATTTCAATTAAGAATCTTTGCATTTGTGATAACAATCTCATATTTGAGTGCATAAGAATGTAACTTATGTAAAGCAGCATCAGCTCAGCTATATGAATAAGCATGGAAGGTTTAACTTAATATAATTGCCAAAATATTAAATTTTAATTTTGCACTTATCAGTTGAGAAAAAGCAACAGTGAAATTGATGGTTTATTACTTAACTGTTCAACTTAAATAATTTCATTATTTAATTATAATTAAAAAAATTAAAAAGTTCAAGACACTTGAAAAAAATAAATTATTTTAAATACTAAAAGAGAAGAGATTTTATCTTGAGATTTACATTAAGCTTGCATTTTCCAAAACCTATACTTTAAAAAAAGAGAGAGAAAGAAAAAAAGATAAGAACATTTTTAAGTATTGGAATTAAAATTAAAATTTATACAATATAAAGGAGAAATACATAAGTTTAGAGACAGAAAGCAGATAGTTATGCAAATTTATAATTTCATGTTATTATTATTATTTTTAATTCTAAAATACAAAACTTACAAGAATTGGAAACTTGCCATGTTCTCCTTTAACTTTACCATCTTTAATTATTTCAATAATATGACTTAGTTCAGATCTAGTGGTACAAATATTAATTAACTCTATGAGAATCACACCCAAGCTGTAAATATCCACCTTAAACAAACAAACAAACAAACAAACAAAAAAAAAAAAATTATACACAGATGAAGTAATTTATTAAACATAAAATTATTACTCTATATATCACAAACAATTATTTTATTAAAGGATATGTATGATATTGGTTATTTTGAACAAAGGAGTCTATGCAGTTTTTTTTTTTTTTTTTTACAAATTCTTATTACTATGAAATACATATATAACGTGAAGTGGGGTAAGTGTAACCTCAGCTCATAATTTTACCGATAAACTGAGTTTGGTAATAAGAATAATAAGTCGCAAGTCGAACCACTCAAGCCAGTCACCGAGGAGGGGGGGGGGGGGGGGCTCGAAAGTGCTATGGCATCTAACACAAGCAAGTAAGGTCATTTTATCTATTAATTTAGAATGTTAACATGCTTCTGGAAATAACAAGTTTAGTTTCTTCCAGTTTCTTAGAATGTTTTTTTGTTTTTATGAAGTTTTTCATTGTTAATTATAAAATATATCATTTTATCACAGTCAGTGAAAAAAATTTGCATTTTTTATTTTCGTTAAGATTGATTGACGAATTATACACAATTTTTCAGTCATTCCTGAAATGTGACATAATTTTGCTGCTAACTAAGCCGAGGGGGGGGATGCTTTTTTTTTTCAAAATTGTTTCTTGAAATATTGAAATATACAACATTTTCAATATGAATGAAAAAAATTGATTACTGAATACTCATTACTCAAATAGCCCATCTTCTTTCTTACGGTTAATTACTAAAAAGTGGGAATTTTTCACTACTAACTGACTGACAAAGTTTAATAATTAATTTAATTAATTATAGCTAATTGCCTCAAATACATATTTTCCCCCCTACTACTGGTTGCTGAAATAGACAATTATTTCACTGACAAAAAAAAAAAAAAAAATTAAGCTGATTCTTGAAATAAATTGCTTATTGAAATATGCAATTTTCTGGTTTGCTTTTTCAAAAGAAACTTTTTCAAAATGTTCTGATGGAATTTTCATGAAGGATCTGTTTTGAGTTTTCCAGATTCTGTGATGGGTCTATTTACAGTTCAATTTTTGGAAAACATCAGTTTTAAATCTACTGATTTTTGTGGAAGGTACCATTTAATTTTAAGTATTTATTGTGGATTTTTGTAAAGAGTCAGTTTTAAATCCACTCACTTTTTTGAAGGATAACATTTTAACTGTTTGTCGAGGGTTTGTAAAAGGGTATAATTTTGGATCTAAATATCTTCTTAATAAAGCTGCATTAATTAAAAAAGAATCAGATACTATTTCGCCGTATGCATTCATTAATGTAAACTAGTATGTTGTGGCCACCACAAGACTTTCTTCTATATTTTCCTATACCAATTCACTCAGTAACATTAAAAATAAATAAATAAAATAAACGATTTTTTTTCCATGTTTTTTTTTCGTTAAAAGTAAAAAAAAATCGATAACTTTGTTTTAAATTATCACAGATTTATAGTTCAACCATTCGTTTGAAAGGTACTGACGATACCTTTTGAAAGATACCCATATTGAAAATTTACTCCCCTCGAGGGGGGACTTCCCCCCAGGGGGGTTGCGAGGCTCCTACACATACAAAATTTTTTTCCCAGTTGACTATCTCTATTATAAATAATTCTTGTAAATTTCATAATGATTACTAAAAAATAATTCTCTTTATACACATTTATACAAAATTTTGTCCTATATCACCATGTTAAAAATTTAGAAAAAGTTTGATGGCAATGCAACCTGTAAGACAATTTTTACCAAACGTTGATAGGCACTAATTTATATCAAAGTGCAACTACATACCAATTTGTATGAAATTCTGTGCAGTAGTTCCTGAGATACAGTTGCCACAAAATTTTGTCACACACACAAACACAGACATTTTCTAAAAATTGTCAAATCGTGTTCTAAAGCTCTCAAAACGTGTAAATCCATCAAAAACCCGAGGTCGAAAATTTTTACGAATCCAACACTTTCTTCTATTAAATATACAAGACAGTAAAAATAAAACTATTCAAGATTATTTCCTTGAAAAATACAGATTAAATAATTTCATTTACAGCAGAGATTAAAAGCAAATTTTAAAAAATGAATATTAATCAAAAGACAATATTTAATACAAGAAGCTCAAATACTATTTAGTGGTTAAAAATATATCTTATCCTTGGCTTACTGATAAAAGATTTGAAAGAATATATCCTATTAACAAAACTTAAATTAATTCATATTTCATATATTATATAAATTGATCTATATAATATTATATACAAACTTTCATATCATATTTTTTGGATTTCCTCTGTTCAGGAGCTGCATAAGGTAAAGTTCCAATGCAAGAACTATGATCTTGTGATATGTTATTAAAAGAATCAATGCTGAATCCAGATAAAGTAGCAAGGCCAAAATCTCCAATTTTTACAGTATTGCATGACTGAGAGTAAAAGATATTATGTGGCTATAAACAAGAAAGAACAAAATTCTATAAGAAAAACAATGCTTAAAAAAGAAAAATATATTAAATAAGATATAAATTTTAGAATATAATATAAAAATTAATGTACTTTATTCGCTGAGACATACAAAACACTTTCCTACATATAGCATGTTCCTTTTTTTCAAGTTATAAAGTACACAGAAATCATTGTCAGTAACTGTTTTTATTACTGTCATTATTTAGGGTAATAGAAAATGAAATTTTGTTCAATGACGTAAAAGAAAATTCAATTTTTGAGAGATCGTTATGTACACTTTTTAATCTCAGTTCTTGTTATTTTCCTTTTCTATTTATCTGTTTTATGTTTATATTCCTTGCCATATTTTTTCAGTGTACAATTAATAAAAGTCTATAAACAGAAAGATTTATTTATAGACATTATAATCTCAATTATCTTGTATGATATGTATTGTGGTCTTGTGGAAATCTTTGTGATGTCTGAATTTGTATCTGTTTTTGAGGTAGGGAGGTGAGAATTTTGAAAATAAATAAATATATGTATGTATATACAGGGCTCGAAATTAACAGTGGTCCATTAATTCGGGACCACAAAAATTTTCAACAGAGCAGCAAAATATAAATTCTAGTGGTTCACCGGACCACTGAAGCTTTTCATATTTTCCATTTTTTACTTTTCTCTATGTTTGCCTGTGAATTTGTCACAGAATAATAGTATGATGTTATAACAATAGTAAGTATATTTCTTTATAATTGTCAATATCACCTATTCTCTGTAATTTTTCATTTAATTTCACTTTCATAAACTTTTTTACTTTCTTCTATATGTAATATAGAGAAAGTATTGGATTCGCGAAAATTTTCGACCTCCGTTTTTTGACGGATCTACACGTTTTGGGATGTCCTGAACACGAATTGATAGTTTTTAAAAAATGTCTGTCTGTCTGTCTGTCTGTCTGTGTGTCTGTCTGTGTGTCTGTATCATTTTTTTGTGGACGCTGTATCTCACGAACATATGAATGAAATTTAACCAAACTTGGTATTTAGTTGCACCCTGACATGAACTGGTGCCCATTAGATTTGGGGATCAATAGCTCAACAGGTGGCGCTGTAATCTCATTTTATGCAAATTTTTAACATGGCAGCACAGGACAAAATTCCGTATAAATGGGCATAATGAGAGTTATTTTAAACTTGTGATTGTAAAATTAATTTGAATTATTGATAATAGTAGTAGTTAACTAGGAAAAAAAAATTGTGCATGGGGGGGCATCGGTTCCCCCCCTGGGGGGGAAGTACCCCCCCCCCCCCCCCGGGGGGGTTAAATTTTGAAGATGGGTATCATTCGAAAGATCTCGTCAATACCTTTAAAACGAATGGTTGAACCATAAATCTGTGATAATTTAAAACAAAGTTATCGATTTTTTTTACTTTTACCAAAAAAAAAAAAAAAAAAAAAAAAAAAAAAAAAAAACAGAAAAAAAAATTCGATTTTTTTTTTTTTTTTTTTTTTTTTTTTTTATTATTATTGTTAGTGATTGAATATGTATTAAGTTTCACAAAAAAAAAAAAAAAAGAAAGAAAAAGAAAAAGAAAAAAAAAAAAAAATTTTTTTTTTTTTTTTTTTTTTTTTAATATTGTTACTGATTGAATATGTATAGGAAAATATAGAAGAAAGTCTTGTGGTGGCCACAACATACTAGTTTAATTCTTAATACAGTGGAGCACCTTTTATACGTTTCTCATTTATACGTTTTTCTCATTTATACGTTTTTCAACTTCGGTCCCAAATCATTCCATTGAATTCTAATGTTAAAATATTTCGTTTATACGACACAAGTAAATTCTTAATTTCACTTATACGTTTTTTTTTTTTTTTTTTTTTCTCCTTGTAGAATTCCAAGTTTGAGTTTCATTCCAGGATTTAAAAAAAAAAAAAAAAAAAAGATGAATGCTCTTTATGTTTTATTCTTATTTTTTCTTTTCGATTATTTTTTCTTAGAACTATGGTAACAAAGTGCGGCTATAGAACAAAGTGTGACTTGCATCAATAGCCTGAGGGAAGGGGGGGGGGGGTTTAGAGAAATTTTCAGAGATAAGCAGTTGGTGACTGGGTTGAATGGTACAAGTAGCCAGTGACCACTTGAAGACCTCCCACT
>OZ005655.1:263759119-263794119 GCA_963930645.1 Salticus scenicus | reverse complement strand
TTCCCTTTTAATTGATTCCAGGAATGGCGTATGGAAGGAAAAAAGCCCACAACTATAGACATTTTGTAAACTTGAACTTCCGTTGGGCAACTTCGAAGATTTTCTTAACGTGTTTATTTGACAATACGGTTGGAAAAAAGAATTTTTTTTTTCTTTCCTTCCTTCCTTTTAATCATTTGCAAAAATGTCATCTTCGTTTAGAGAACAAAAGGCTTTGTCTTTAAAGGTTAAAATCGAAATCTTGAAAATTTTTTCTGAATTTCTATATTTTTAATTATCATTTAATTTTTATTCAGCCTTTTAAAATTTTTTTAAATATAATTCAAATAAATGTAAAGGAAATCATGAAAACTGATTAGACTTTTATTATTAATATGATACTTTATTGCGTATTAATGTTAAAATGAATTTTCAGATGTACGTTTTTTTCAGTTATACGTTTTTTAGGAACGGTCCCTTGAAAAACGTATACACGGTGCTCCACTGTAGTAAATACGTGACATTAAGCTAGTTTATAAAAGCATAAATTTTTTGATTTATATAAGACTTCATTTGTGCTTTTTAATTAATATTAAAAAAATTATCATATTTGACTTGTAAATTTATAAACAAGCAAAGTCTTAGTAAAACAAACAGTTAAAAATTTTTAAATATTTTTAAAAATATAATAGAATGGAAGAGCGAACCAACCAAAGTACAGGGTGTCCCATAAATCTGTAGACATTTTAAAAATTCATAACTATTTTGCAAAAAAATCCTTCTCATGAAGTTTTTTTTTTTTTTTTTTTTTTTTTTTTTTTTTTTGGGGGGGGGGGGGGGGGAAGAGGGAGAAAGAAAAGAAATATAGTTACATTTTTTATCAACTATAGTTAGACAAATAGTTAAATTTTTTGCACGGAAAATAGGAAAAATATGCAAATGAAAGTCCTATAAATTGCACAATTTTAAGATGAGAAAAGTTTATTTCCTTTTTTGCCTCCTAATTATGCATACATAAAGTTTTAATTGCGATGCCGACATGGTGCATAAAGCGTTATGGGTGAAGATGTTTTCCCTCAGGTAAGAACCACCGACTGAAGCTGCAGTTAGCAGTGTTATAACTCATTTGCAAACTGCAATTTGTGGCGACAATGGATACATAGAATAGGATTGCCTGTAAACATTTGCATGAGAATAAGTACAGTTTTTCATGAGAATGTGTGATCTGGAAAGGCACAGCACCCTCTACTGACAAATAACTTAATTATTATTTTTACTTTACCAAAAAAAAAAAAAAAAAATTTTCCTTCACGAGAATAAGTTTTTTGCAACTTGCATTCAATTCTATCAATTCACTCAATAGTTATGAATTTTTAAAATGTCTACAGAATAAGAAATAAGACACTCTGTATATAAGAACCAGTAACTTTACTTTCTTAATTTCCACCCCTGTGCATATATATTGTAAATTTTAAGACATTTAAAAATAAATACCTGATAATTTGATTGAATTATTTAAAAAGCTAAATTTACAAAAGATATGTTACAATAATAAATTTTTTATTTCCAACTAAGGTTAGTTAAGGCTATATATCAGTCAGATTTCCTTTTTCTTTCCATATTATCCAATGGGGTTTTCGTTGCTCCGTTTTATAAGAATATTTCATTCAAAAAAGGAAGTTTTTTGAATTCTATTTCTAAATTTACTTAATGAAATATTTAAATTAATGTTTTTCAAAAAATTGCTTACTAAGTTAAAGAGTGACGAATTCAATGAGCAATCTTTAAAAAACAGAATTCGAAAAATTTTGTTTTTTAATGAGATATCCTTATAAACAAAGCAACAAAAATCCCATAAGATAAAATGGGAAGAAAGGAAGAGAGAATATGACTGATGTTACAATCTTAAGCTTAAAATACTTTTTTTTTTTTTCTTTTCCTCTTAATCTACTAAAATTTTAAATTCGAATATAATGTTTCTTTTGAAATTATTTAAAAGTAAAAGTAATTCTAGTGCATCACATCATAAAATAATGTTTAAATAAAGTCTTCTAAAATTAAGTTTCTTAAAAATTCCAAAAATTTCGTATGCAGCAAATTAAAATATAAAAATGGCATCAAAGATTTCAAAGTTGTGCATAACGAGTAAAATGAAATTTTTAAAAGGCAGTTTGCTTCTATGTCTAACCTGCAGATAAATCAGTATTTTTAAATTTTGATTTGTAATAATAATTCATAAAATAACGATAGTAATTTCATTTATATATTTACAACTTTAATCTTTTAAAGAGAGGAAGGTGAAAATACATTTTTTTTTTTTTTTTTTAAGCAAACTAATATTTATGCAGAGACACACTACTACTAAAATTGTTCACAATCATTCAGTGTAGTTAGTAGATATGCAATACAACAAAACATGATAAGAATGTAACATTATTTAAAAAAATATATTAGTTGTAATCAAATAAAAAATACCTTTAAATCTCTGTGAATAATACCTCTGGAATGAATATGAGCAACACCTTTTACAATATTTGTAAAAATTTCATTCACATCCATTTGAAAAGGAAGTTCTCTTCCTAAAGTATAAATAATAGAATTACAAAAATACTTAATGACTGTGAAATATTAAAAAATATATTAAAAAACCCTTCAGTCCTTCGTGACTTTCAAGACCTTCTACTGACAGAAGCAATAAATATTATTAAATGCAATAGAGTTATTAACTTTAAGGATGCTGCATCTCTACATAAAATATGGCACACTTTGTGCTTATGAGATTACTAACATTTTTGGTTGAAATCCATTTTTCGAGTTTTTATTGTATGCCTTTAAGTTTTGGTTTCTTCAGGGAATATCGACATGTAAAGCTAATGATGTGACCTTTCTGGACCTTAACCTTGCGTCATGGCTGCATTTGACTTTTTAACTTCGTTGACGGCTGTTATCGAGACTTCTGATCTTCCTGCTCGGGATTTTGTGTGTGCTTCTGCAAGTGTTTCTTTGCCATGTAGTTCTGGTGCAACTTTTTGTGAACTGGACCTTCTTTTTATGTGTCAATGTTTTTCTACAGAACTTGCTGTGTAACCCTAGTGTGATGCCAAGCAGTGGCGGATTTAAGGGGGGGGGGCTAGGGGAGCTGAAGTCCCCCCCAAAACACTGACGTTTACAATTGAATATTGCAATTGTAAATTTTTTATTGGTCTAGAATAACATTTTGAAAAGTCTTAGCCCCCCCCCCCCCCAAAAAAGTTAAGTTCTGGATCCGCCACTGACGCCAAGTGATCTTAAATGACTCGTGATTTTTACAAGACATATTTTTTAACTGTAACTGTATTGAACTTCTCCAGTATATAATGCTGTCTACTCTGCTGTTAATTAACAACACCTGAAGATGCTATTTTAATAATAGCGAAAAGCTTTGTGTTTGATTTTAATAAAAAAATTTTATATACGTGTTTTAAATGTGATTTTATCCTTTTTTTAATATGTTTACATGTGAAGTCATTACAAATTTTAAACTTTCAGTAGTTTTTAATTTTAACTAAAAAATATATGCTAAACTTGATATAAAGTAATTAACAGAAAAAAGTTACACGCCAAATAACAATAAAATTTGTTTAATTTCAATTTTTTCATGCAATTTTAAACAGTAGAGCTTTGCCCAGAACAAATTTAAAGCATAAATACGATATGTGCTGAGTTATTTTTCTGAATATTGTGTATAATGAATAAAAGATGCTTTCTAACTTATTTTCAATGAAGAATTAAACTCCATAAATACATTATTTTTTTCAGATAAATTCTTTATAACATTATACTCATATTTTTGAAATTCTTAAAATAAGATGCACGGCATTCTATTAAATTACTCCTACAGAAAATTTCACTAGGAAACTCTTCAAAAGAATAATTAATTTTCTTGAAAAAAATTCTTAGCATGATATATTTAAACAAAAATACTATTTTCCAGAAATATTAGTTGCTAAGATGCAATAGAAAAGCTATGAAAAATTACTAAAATTGAATTAATACTCGCAATATCTCCAAATAGCACCCTACTTGGCACCCTACTATGATTACGATATTCATTTACATTTGCTAAGAGATTTTATTTTGATTTATTTATTTCAATATTAATATCAACCAATTAAACATTCTAATATCATATATCATATCATTATATTTTTATCCTCTCTAAACTAATGTAAATATACATGCAAAGTAACTTTATCATAATATAAATGTAGTGTAAGAGTAAATCTGACATTTAATTTGCATGATTTTAAATCTACGCATTATTGAAGTTACATAAAATAAATACGAATTTTAGATAAAGACATGACATCACATTTTGTAATTTAAAGCTACTTGATATATTAAAGTTCCTTGGCATTAATAAAAGAAGGTTAATGTAATTTAGTTATGACTCTGATACATACAAAACGTAAAGTTTAACAATTTTTATGTTTTTACTGTTGTGACACAGCAGCTAAAATTTTGCCAGTGAATTAAGTGCAATGTAAACTGATTTCTGTATTTTTTCATAAATTGAAATATAACACTTGAAAGAGTTTCCTAGTCAGTTATTTCTTTATTTTAACTGAAATTTGTTAAGTCTATGCTTAGTCTGTCATTTAATACAGAGGTCTCAAATGCAATAAGGGGGCATCCATTAATTACGTGCGGCGATTTTGATGATTTTTTTACCCCCCCCCCCCCAGTGAGATTTGGCTTGACCTCCCCTTCCTCCCCTAATCTCACATGAGATTTTTCGAAATTCGTACTTTTACTGTAAATGTGTTGGATTTATTTCAAAAAACACAATTTGCTTTATTATTTTTATTGAAGACTAGTTTTTAAGATTGCATAGATCGTAGTCTAGAATCAAAGAAATAAAATTGAACAATAAAATACTTAAATAGAAACTACTAAAATTAATAAAAAAATATTTATTCTAAATCAGTTCCATGGAGACTCATGCACAGTCTCAAGAGTGACTATTGGAACCAACATATCCATGTGATTTTCAGTAAAATCACCTGCCCCTCCAACTTCGCCCTGATTTAGCCCCTTTAAACCGTTGTTGCTTGCACACAGTAGTTCAGAAGCCTAAAAAATTGAAAGGCTACTGTGTTGCTTTGTGGCATTCAGATAGCCATGATAAATATTATCATGTCAGATTTTGCCATATCTAAGTCAAGAAACATGTTTTACTTGAATTTAACTCAATTTTCTCGCAATTTTCGACCCCCTCCCCCCAAGAACACCTCATGTAATTTATGGACACCCCTAACTCCTATTTTAATTTTTGCTACTACAGAACTTAGTACATTGTTGGCTGTGATCAGTTTATTTTAAATTACACTTAGACAATGTATATGACATATTCCTAATAACAGAGAATTGTAAACATTTTTGAATTAATCAATCAAATAGCATTTACATAATTTTTTCCAGTAGCAAGATTTTATACACTTAAGTATGCTTTATTTATTAAAGACATAAATATTCTAAAAAATTTATACATGCAAAATTGTATGGAAAATAAGTGATTTTTAATATTTAAAAAGTTTAAAAATACAATGAATAATATTTTTACCTGCTCCCAAACACACACACTAAATAACAATAATCATTATCATAATTTGCATTGGAATTAAAAGAGTATTCTTTGACCACATTTCATGAAACCATAGAAGCATCTGCGCAAGTGCTAACTCAACAAGTCCAATGCTAAAATAGGGGTGACAGTCATCTGACTCAGAGAAAATGAGCAATAACACAGAGCGCGGAATTATTGGATGATTTCCGAATTTAAGCTGGCATACCTCCAACATTTTGGATGTGTCCTCACTGCTAGTTTTAGGATATGTGGCCGCACTGTAGTCATGTCATGATTAAAATGAATTAACAAATTTTTAACATACAGTCTATATGCTGACATTTTTAAACAGCATCATTAAGATAAAAAAGCAGACATGCATGAATAAGCATAAGTTGTTTAAAACCATTTTTATTTATTTATTATTATTATTCGCTATAAAAAATAGTAATTAGCAATATTTTACACAATATATATATGCTTAATAGATCATCTTTATTATATATATATCTTGCCGCCTGCCTCCTTCTTCCTATCTTGTGTTTCTTGGGTTGTTTTTTCATTAATTTTGATAAGTTTATGGTTTTAAGTTAAGATTTGTTGTTTTACTTTATTGATTCGTTTGTTTTGCAGACTGTTAATTAATAGATCTGGTTTCTTTACATTAGTGTATTTCATCCACTGATGATTTTTTTTTTATTTATTTATTTATTTATTTTTTTATCTTATTGGTCATTGTGTTTCAGTGATCTTGTATCTGTTGCTTGGCTTCTACTATGCTTAATAGATCATCTTTATTATATATATATATAAGCATAAATGACATACCAGATTTCAAAAATGCAATAAATATTTATTATAAGCATACCTTTAGTTTCAGCCCTTTTATCAAGCCAAAAGCGTAAATCACAGTCACAATACTCCATTTGTATGTATAGCACACCTTGTATTTTCTGTTAAGAAAGCATGTATTAAACAGACTAAATAATTTTTTAATATGTAAGTTTTTTATTGTATAATTATATGACATTTAATGACAAAATCTAAAATTTTGTTAAAAACTGAGTGATAATTCAAGTAGTTTAACTGTAACAAATTGTTTAATTCATAAACAAATAAATATCCTATTAATAATATCAAAGCAATAATTTGCCCAAATCACACATACGGATGACAAATTTGTATTTTATTTTCACAAATATATTTTGATATTTGTAATATATTTAAAAAAAAATCTTTTTAATAATTGAAATCTGGATATTTGAAATTTTTACATTTTTTCCAATGTAAAAATTTCAAAATACCTAATGTTTGTTCCCATCTTGTGTTTATAGAATAAAATAAATGTGCCTGTGCTGATTTCTCATAAAAACATTGATAAATGCAGTAAAATACATATAAAAGTAATCACATGAATGTATTTATTACCACATTTTTATTAACTCACTTTCTTGTTTGTTTGTCCAGTACAAATCTTGCAATCGATTTTTAACCAACTTTCCGACTAGCTAGACATTTGGAACTTTTTGAATAGCTGAGAACACAATGGCAATGCAATACCTTGAAGCCCAATTTTCAAAATTTTAATTAGTTTTCTTTAAATAAATAAATTAAAATATGAAAATAATAACCTCCTAATAGCTTTAAAATTAGTCATTTAAATATTAGCTATAATTTAATTGTTGCCCAAAAAAAATTATGAGTTCATTTTCTTTTGGCATAAAAATAAATACATTTAATTAAATGTGAACATTAAAAAATTATAAAAAGTTAAAAATTATGCATCTCACAAAAAATGACAGCATTATAACTTTAAAAATTTTCTACACACTGTTAAAGTGTTAATGTAGCTCATGATGCTAATTTATGTTGTTCTAAAAGAATTTTTTATTTTTTAAACTACAATTTTCTATATTTTACTGCCAAAAAAAAAAACATGATGTCACATTTAATTGCATAGCATTTCTTTACTACTCTAAACTCTATAATAATATATTTATTTTAATTTTATTAGTTTTATTTATAAATCCTCATGGGCGATTTTTTAAATTTTGGGGCTGAAGTATACTGAGCATTTTTCACCAAGAACATTAATTTAGCAATAGCCATTTTAAGCCAAGTAGCATATCAAAAATATAAATAAATTATAAAATATCGCAGAAATAATATTGAAACAGAAATAATAGTCATATAAATAGTCTATTTTTATCTGAGAATTTATTTCATTAAGCACTTTTTTAATGTGGATAGTGGAGACAACTAAAAAGTGATTAAAATTAAATAACAGAAAATTTAAAAACATGGTATATAAAAAAGTTCTTTTTATCTTGTAATTATTTATTTATCCTTTTATGTTTTTGGACCACCAAGTTTTCTTTGCTGGCATGAACCCTGTTACTTAAATTAAAAATATTTGGGTAAAGGTGACTTTTTTACATAATATTTACAAAAAATTCCATATGCTAGTACAAAATTATGACTAATTCAAAAACATAAATTTGCATGTAGAAATTTTTTTTCATAATATAAAATAATATGGTGTGTCACTCACATGACTTTTTTTTACCCTGAAATTTAATACTATAAATACAGGTTGGACATTAAGAGGTAAGATAACAAGTACTGTTATATAAACCTATGTTAAACAATTCAAATTAGGCTTCGAAAGACTTTTATATGATAATTAGTTCTGTGTGAGGGGGCTACAGCCCCGCTCAACTCCCCATTTCATTAATGCACCTACATTAATATAGAATTTAATTCTGTTATTAAAATTAAAAGTTTACTTAAAATTATACAGACAATTTTCACACGCAACATTCATTGAAACTTATCAATCTTGATCAAACTTTTCCGGCAACAAAATTATATTAACTTCAAAATATAACATTTGGATCTCCTAAAATTATTCATTTTTAAGTTACTCTAAGAGACACAGACAAAGATCAAACGTTAAAAAACTTGACTATGGTAATCAGGAAGCCTCAAAATGTGTAAATATACAAAAAACAAGCAATGAATATTTAGCTTAAAACATACATTATTTACCATATCTCTATGAAGAATTTATATCAATTCCCAAACAGCTTTCCTGGAAATGGTAAAATATTATTAGTAAAGCACATCCACTAACAACAAATAACTAGTGTGTTGTGGCCACCACACGACTTTCTTGTATATTTTCCTATAGAAATTCACTCAGTAAAAATAATTTATTAAAATCATTATTTAAAAAAATTATCTTCCATGATAATGCAGACAATTTCCATATTAGAGAAGTAGTATAACACTAAATATCCAAAAAAAGTGGAATTTATTCTCAATATTACATTAAAAAAAAATTGTTAAAAATGAAAAAAATTGATAATTTTATTTTAAATTATCGGAGATTGATGGTTCAACCATTCGTTTTAAAGGTATTGGTGAGCTCTTTTGAAAGATACCCATCATGAAAATTTACTTTCCTCGAGGGGAGACTTCGTCCCCCGGGGGGGAGGGAGGCGAGGCTCCTACATACATAATTTTTTTTCCCAGTTGACTACCCCTATTACAAAAAATATATATTTGTTTCATTTTGTTTTGTGCAGTCTATAGATGTTAAACTCTACTTACCTGCAATTTCCCCCATAGACATAATGTATTTGAATACTTTTGAGTGTCCCTGTACACAAACCATTTGCTTCATCTCAACGAAAAGCTTAGTGCAGCATCCCTATATGATACACATTTAGCATACCGAGTTTGGAATTTCTGCTACTATTTGTTCTTGAGATATGCTGATAACAAACACACAGACAGACCATTCGCTAAAAACATGATTTTCGTATTCAGGGGACCTCAGAACATGTAAATATAACAAAAAGTCACGTTCGAAAATTTGACCCTAAAACAATACTTTCTCGACCCTATGGGTAAGAGAAAGTGAAAGAGAGATTAAGAAACATTAAGAAACAAATGTTTAATAAAAATTATACAATTCTTAAAAGCAAAAATTAATTACTAAGGTTAAAAATGAGCTGCCCATGCTCTTTCAGTAGTGTAAATTTAATTAAACATTTTATTGAATATTTGACATTGACTGTGAATTGCACTATTTTTCAAATTAAGCTATAATTGAATTAATTTCATTATAGAGTCAAATCTGAAATGCATGTAGCTTTTCAGTCTGTTGAATAGTCCATAGATCATTAGATACTTAATTTATTAACAAAACTTTCTAATTTAGCCAGACAACAAGTAGCAATACTTCTATAAAAATTAAAATAATAGAAAAACATTGCAAAATAATATTTATAATAGTGAAAATGCATATAACTCCAAACTTAACTAGTCTTTACAATTTTTTTTAAATGGACAAACTTTGGATCATAATACTTTGACAAAATTGTCAACTTTCTTACACACAGAAAGTGGATCACAAATAAGCATGGAAGTTTTAGTTGACAAATACACTTTAATTAATGAATATTCTCGAATCAATCCACAAAAACTATTATACATGTAATAAGAGTCAAGTAAAACAATGTTAAATACATCATAGATCAGAAATATTGTTTCTTCAGAAACAATGGCATACAGCCAAAACTAAATTAAAAAAATTGACGTACAGTCAATAGAAAGAAATTAAAACTTCTTCACACACCATAAATTTTAAGACAGCACAACTGGTTTCGAAAGGACGTAGCCTTTCTTCATCAGGTGCAAACACGTGCTACTGCCTTGGAGGCAAAAGCAAGACATTTGCTGAGTCTTGCTTTTGCTTCCAAGGCAGTAGCACGTGTTTGCACCTGATGAAGAAAGGCTACGTCCTTTCGAAACCGGTTGTGCTGTCTTAAAATTTATGGTGTGTGAAGAAGTTTTAATTTCTTTCTAATGGCATACAGCATATCACACAGTCTCCCAAGAACAAACATTCAGTTCAAAACTGAATTAATTTGCAAGTGGGTCGTCTTCTACTTTTACAATGTTTGGTACAAGGAATCTTCTAGAAAAACTTGCGACTTTGTTCTTAATTCAGGGGTGAAACTACCTAAACTGCAAAAACCCTGAAAATTAATACTTGCATGCAGATAGGAGACACTTATTAGACTAAAATATCACATGGCTACCTATAATAAATGATATCTGAAGAGTTCTTAATACATTTTAAGGCAAATTAAATATTCAAAATGAGGAATGTCTGCAAAAACAAAATAATTTAATATGAAATTCAGAGAGCAAAATTTTCAAAAACCCTGAATTCAGGGGTAATCTCTAAAAAGTTTCACCCTTGTTAATTGAGAGAGGGCTTTTCAGGTTTTGGCAACATTAGACTAAAATATTTTGACAAATTTGGTACCAAGTCTCCTAGTTTATTCCAAAAGATGACGACCACAGAAATCAACAGATGCTATTATTTTTCTAGAGCCTTTTTCTGCAACAACAGTTCTAATAAAGGAAAATAATATAATTTTTTGCAACAATATGTTTTTATTAGTAATTAATATACAGCTTTCAAAATGTGCACAATTTTTTCTAAATAGTACTTATTGGAGATCCAGGAGTCGAACAAGGCAAAAATTGGGTCCCTTTTGCTGCCCCTTCACAAAATTCAAATCCTTCCTTCATAAAATTAAAATTCAGAAAATGGGTTGCTTCACAAAATTCAGATTTATAAAAACAGCCCTTTCACAAAATTTTGTTTTATAAAAATAATACTTTTGTAAAAATTTTCCATGTTTACAGTATTATTTTTAATAAGTGTCTATACTTGTTTAATAAAATGCTATTAACTTGATATTAAACATTAGATAGAGTAATTGCTAAAATGAAAGGTTTCTAGCAACAATTCTTTTTTTCACAAAAATATTTAGATTTTCACAAAAATAATTTGTTTTTTTTTTACAAAAATGGGCCCCAAAAATTAAAACCTGGATCAACCCCTGAAATATTTGAGTACAAGAATTTCCCATAAAGAAATAACACTGAAAATACATTTAAATTATGCTTGATAATTAGAAAAAACTATATCAAAAAAAAAAAAAAAAAAAAAAAAAAATGATACATTTCAACAATGAATCATACAACCATGAATTTAATAGAATTAATACATCATGCAATGGAAAAATATTGTACATGAATTTAATCAAAATATTTCACAATAGAATTTTGATAAAATATACTTACAAAATTTGATGACGGAAAATCTTCATTATTGTCAAGGTTCTCATACTCATTTCTCATATCTTCTTGTGAATGATCAGCAGAAATTTGACTATTACTATTCACAAACCAGTTCAAACCTTTAGTAACTTCAGCTGTTTCCGAAAATATAACTGAATCAGATTCGCTATCAGAGCTTCTAAAAGGATTTTTTCTTGAATTTTTTGTCCTTAAAGAAAACAAAAACAATAAAAAATTAAATTTTGTAGGAAATAAAATGATAAAACAAAAAATAAACAGATCATTTTATTTATAATTTAAAAGAAATGTTTGTATTTAATAGGAAAAAGTTTCAAGAGCTAAATACTAATTTTCTTGGAAAAGGTACTGACATGCATAAGATTTAATCAAATATAGTACTTTTCAGAAATATTAGTTACTAAATTACAGTAGAAAAGCTATGAAAAATTAATTTATGCCTGTAATATCCCCAAATAAGCACTCTAGTGATTATAATTCTATGATTATAATTTTCATTTACAGTTGCTAAGGAAATCTATATATTGATTGATTTATTTCAATGCTAATTTTAATTATCAAATATTCTAATATGATTTCATTTTATTTTTATCATCTGCAAATTAATGTAAATGCATATGTTGAATAAATTTATCATAATGCTAATGCAATGTATTTAAAAAAAGAGAGAGAAAGAGAATATGAAGAAGAAATTTAATTTGTATTATTTTAAATCTATGCAATACTAAAGTTATATAAAATAAATGAAAATTTTAGATTAATATAAAGACATGATATCACATTTTAAGAATTAAAGCTGCTGGGCACATTTAAGTTCCTCGACATTAATGAATGCGGGTTTGTTAATATAAATTGGCTAAGACTTTTTCATATTTATCATTCAAAATGTGATCCCCTCCCTCCCTACACACACACTTTCTGTTGCAACTCAGCAACTAAAATTTTGCCAACAGCTATTTTCTTTTCTTCTTTTTTTTCTTTCTTTCTTTTTTTTTTTTTTTTTTTTTTTAAGCCAATCAGAAATTACCACTTGAAAGAATTTTCTTGTTATTAAGTATCAAACGAGACACAAGCTAATTTTGATTTTCTTTCAAGAATCAAGAAAGCCTCTGCCATTCACATTCATGGATGAGACATGGGAGTGCATCTGGATTGTTTCTACTAAACATTTCATATTCTTTCATAGTTTAAAGATAATAATAATGGCAGTTTGAAAAGAGTGCACAAACTTTGTAGTTTTTGAGATATTTGTTCCTAGTATCAAATCATTATACTCTGGCTTTTGTCAAAGTAGCTTAAATCAGCAACATTCCTAATATCAACAAATTTAAGAAATATAATGATCTTTTTGTGGCTCTAGCAAATATTGTATTCATCCAGAACTATATTAGATACTTTGGGAGTAAGCTAGGCTTGCTTGTTGTCCCAATGTAGAAGTTGACAATAATTTGGCTAGTGAGTGTATATATGAGAGTATATTTAATGATAGTGGATATACAGCATTTTCTCTCAAAGTAACTTAGAGTCCCCATGTTTAAAAGAATATTTATTAAGTGCTTATATGTCATATATTCTCCAGAGTGGTCAAACAAAGCACACTGAAAGTTATTGTTATTATGATTGGAATATCAGAAATCTGAAGTATTATTAATATTTTCTTTCAAAGCTAATTGATATCAATGTCACAAATATGAACTATATAGATATTAACCTTTTATAGGGCCATTTCTTTTTAGTAATGTTATGTTAAAACGTTTTTGGGATTGAGATTAATTTATAAAAAGAAATTCATTTAGCTTATTACCTAAAATTAATTTGATTTTTAAGTTTTTTTTTTGTTGTTTTGGTATGTTTCCCATTGCCCACTATGAGCTATTCAAAGGTAAAACATTATATATTTTGCATTTATTTTTATTTCACATTGCATTATATATTTTTTGTAAAGTTGGCATATGGTCTTTAGTCAATCGTACGTCTTCTATTTACTTTCCAGAGAATGAAGGCATTTACAATTGCCAGATTAATTAGGAAGTATAGGATTTGACATTTAAAAATTAATAAAGTTGGTGGGAAGTATACTTCCCACAGCCTTATAAAGGGTTAAATACTACAGCAATGATATGTTTATAATTAAAAAAAAAATCAGGATGTAATTGTAAGCAACTTTAATTGTTATTATACAAATACAATCTTGAATTATAAGAAACTGATAGATTAAAACACGACAGTCTAACCTGCTTTTACACTTTCCAAGGGACATAACATAAAAAATGTAAATTGAGAAATAAACAAGTGTAAACAACGAAAAAAAAAAAAAAAAAGTTTTATGTACAACTGACTTTGAAAAAATAAATAATATTACAGGTTGTAATTGCCATGTTATTACATTTTATTTTAGATGACTAACTAATTTTGAGAAAGACTACTGAGAAGTTTTACATTTCAGTATTCAATAGTTAATAATAAGATGCAAATATATTGCAAAAGATGCATGGACTATTACATAAAACAATATATCATAAACACTGTCTTATTTATTTATTTATTTTATTATTATGGAAATGTCCAATATTGTTTCTTGTTTAGCTTCTTTTTATGATCGATGATATGTTTTTTATTTCCTTTAAACTTATAAAGCAACTCAAAATTAGTTCATGGATATAATTTACAGTTCTACACTTGCTTTCACACTATAACTTTCAGTCAATCAGCTTCCAATTGCAATCTGATGCTTTATTATTTTGTTTTGGAATAAATGATAAACATTATTTGCCTTTACTGAATTCATCTCCTGAATGTTTTTATATTACTTTTTTTTATAATTAAATCACAATTTATATTTCCTGTCCATTAGTTGTGCTGTTTACATAAGTATAAATGGTAGGAAATTTAAAATTTTGTTAGACATAAAAGTGAGAATTGAAATTCACTGTAAACATAGAAAAAGTGAAAAAAGAGATAGAAAAAAGTTCTAAATTGCGGGAAAACATAAATTCTGAGAACGTAAAAGTTAGGTTTTATTGTATTTTAAAATACTAATATTCTAAAGATAAAGCTTCAGAAATTTCATTTAAATTACCTTAGATGATCCAAACTTCCATTTGGGGGTGTTACTTTAATAACAAGACCACTGTATTCCCCAGTAACATCACTGTCATGTACATCAGGTGCAAAACTCATATCATCAGTACATTGCTTACTTACAACATCTACAAAATTGCAAGTAAAATTTCTGCATTCAGAGATAAATACACATAAACTAATAATAATAATAAATACAAAGAATTTTGTTGCAATGGCATAATACAGAAAATCAACTACAATGGTTTTGGACAAAAATATAGTCTTTGATAAATAAAATTGCAAAATTATATAACCTGCAATTTTGTTTATTTATTTTTCTTTGATGGTGAAGGGGATAACATTTAATTTCTCTAATAACACTGATATTAGTATAATTTACAAAAATGGACATATATGCAATCACAAATTTATCATTACTAAATTTGCATAATCTAATAGAAATATATCCTCTCAAAAAGTTATGAATATAAACATAAAATAAAACCTCACTACAAAAATAGCCAACACAATGATAAATCCATCTATAATGATAACATTTTACAATCCTGGTAAATTTCCATGCAGTATATTAATCTCCCTTCGATTTAATATTATTCTCCACAGCAAAAAATCCCCATATTATAATCTTTTTAAAATTCATCATTGTTTTCGATCACTTTGAAACAATATTTCAGTTTTCAAACACCTAAAGGGAAAAAGACCATTTCTCCCACTTTTGTCATGGTTTTTATTTTCTTTGATGGCAAATGAATACCTATTCATTAAAACTTCTTAATTTTCCTTTTCAGAAATGAAAAAAACTGTTGCAATTCTTGTTTAAAAAAGAAGCGTTTTGGTCTGCATTCTTGATTAGGCCAGTTGTTTTTTTAATCATGATAAACTAACGTACAGACCACTGTAAGTAATCCAGCATTTAGAAATTTTTTTTGCAATGTTAGAAAATGAAAATTTCAAAGAAAGCAACAATTGGCTAATGCAATTTCATCACTGGAACATAATATCATTTCAAGAAATTAATGAGGCCCCAATTAAGGCCAAGAAATTAATGAAAATCTGCTCCAATAAATGAAGCTAATGAATGAAAAAAAAAAAAAAAAAGTTAAAATGTCCACCTGCATTGTTATCATTATTATTTATTTATCAATATTAAACCTGCCATAAATTAAGTTTTTTAAATCAAAATATTACTCTTTGATATAATGAGACAGTGCTTTATAATTTATTGAGTCCCCTTCAATCGAGGTTTTACTGTATTGCCCCCACCCAACTATTTTTTTTCTAAAAGAGTACAAAAGTTTGGTTACCCCCAAGACATATTCAAATAGTGAACTAAAATAAGAGAAATGCAAAAAACATTAATTTTAAAAGTTGCATATAAAATAAAAAGGTATTTACCAGATTCAGACAGTTCAATCCAAGCACTGTAATACCTCACTATGTTAAGATGGTTAAGAGCAGCAAAATTGTTAGCTTCCCTCATGACCTACATGCAAAAGTAACACAGGAAGGAAAATCAAAACATGTAAAAGAATAATTTAAAATACGAAGAATTAAGTTAAAACTTAAGTTAGACATTAACGGCCCTCTTCACTCATCCTCGCCGGAAGCCCGAGCCAATGTTATTCTATGGGGAAATTTTCTTGACAAATAACTTATTAACTAATACATATTTTTAAATTCTGTTTTCACATTCAGAAAACTCCCAACTGTTAAATTGACGGACCTTTTTTAAAAATGTATTTTTTTAATTTTTTATGTTTTATTTTGAAATTGCAAAATGAAAAAAATTCACATATTGAAAATTCGTATTTTGCAGCTTCAAAATAAAATATTAAGAATTAAAAAAACAATTTTTTAGAAAAGGTGCGTCAATTTAACAGTTGAGAATTTTCAGAATGTGAAAACAGAATTTAAAAATATGTACTAGTTAATAAGTTATTTGTAAAGAAAAATTTCCCATAGAATAACATTAGCTTCGGCTTCTGCCGGCGGTGAGTGAAGAGGGCCCTTAATGTCTGCAGAGTGATTTAACCTTAGATAACTAAACATTCGTCTAATAGACTACCGACCCTTGTCAGTTTTGTAAATTCGAGATGTTCCTGTTGTGCTCACACCACCTCACTTACAGTTCTTTCGTAAATGTTGAGAAATTTAATGTTTTCCATTCAATTAATTAAACTAAGATTTGTGTTTTAATACTTAACTTTATACTAAACAGTATCAACTAAGTTCAAGTTCGTTTTTGTATGTTTACATTTATAAGTGAATTAATTTAAATACCCATATTTTTATTTAAGTGTCATAAAATAACTGTTATTGATTATTAAAATGCAACACTTATGTTTTGTTTGGTAGGGGTGAAATACTTTTACTTAAATCAAACTTGGTAACTTATTTTCATCACTGATTGTTTTCTTTCAATGCACACATTGACGATATTTTAATGAATTGCCATAGGGACAGTTTGTATCGATAAATGGCATGTCGATCTTTTCTGATGACGCAAATGAAAAACCGTTAGAGCTGGTAGTTGTGTGAACATTTGCTCTCAGTTCTTTTCCTCTTGTTTTAAGTTCTGTTTATTTTTAAGTTATATATTATTTTAAGTTATGAATTATATAAAGATATTGTGTCATTTAGAAGACTGAATTGTGTTCACGTAATAAGATGCAGTTCGTCAAAATGCCGACAACTGTGCTTAGTTTTAAATAATTGTCAAGTGTCAAAAAGTTTAAATGGCCAGAATTTTGCTTCATGTTTTAAGAAAATAATATTGGTATGTTTATCTCACCTTGGATTCATTTCTCAGCTGTGTGTTTCTCGATATTAGTATGGCTTCTGTAGCTGTTGCATTAATTTTGATAAATTGACATTATGGATATTAATTTAAGTTGTTAGTATATTAAATCATCAATAGGTCGAGGTGTTTAGGACTTCAGCAGAGTTTTATTATCGATGTATTAAATTTTATAACATATAATGATTGATATGGTTTTTTTGAATGGCTGTTTGTTAACCTAGGGTTAACGTTGTCAAACTTTAATGTTGTTGGAATGTTGTTCATTAACCTAGGGTTAACATCGTTAATAGGCTATACTAAAGTTAAGTTTGAATTCTTAATCTGTGCTGGTCATGATTATACTTTTCACTTTTTAAATCCCTTGCCTGAAATATTGTTGCTGTTCTTAACGTTTAAAAGATTAATCATTTATTGTTGTTGTTAAATCTTTACATAATGTTAATTTTATACTAATAAAGTTGTTTGATTTTATAAACTTTGTTCTCATTACTGAAAACCACCTTTACACTTTTTAGCTAACATTTTCAGCAAATGTTTCTGCTGTTGTTTTATATTCTGCAAAATCACAGCATCATCACAGGTATAATCACAACAAATTTGTTATCAATAACTAGTAAAATGAATTATCCAAAAGTGATAAGCATGGCTGTAACATGTGTTACTTTTCAAGATTTACTGTAATCACTGTATAACAGTCAAATGTTTAGTGATCATTAAAATAAATATTAAGAAACGTAGAATGACAAAATACGTATGCAACTATTGCTACAAGGTTATTTGTGGAGAGCACAATTTTAACATCTGCCAAGAGCGCAAACAACAGTTTTTACCACTTTTCTATTTTATAACTGAAATATTGTAATACTTTTTTTAAGTTACGCTAATTTGTTTGTAATAAATAAAGGAAATATAAAAATATACTTGTTTTAAATTCATAGTCTATATGTGTTGAATGATTAGTTACGGAGTAACACTGATTTAAGGTTAAAATAAATTAATTACAAAAGGTTATTTTGAATATTAAAAATTTGTATGAAATAATATAGTTGCAATATTTAAATAATACTCAAACTGACTTATACGAATTCATGATTTTATAAATCCTTTACATTAATAAACTATTTTATGACGCATGATAGGTTATATTCACAATGACAATACATTATATCACTGCTTTGACAACTATCTATTACAATTATGACAGCACTGAATATCTTAAAAGTTAATTTTCAACATTAAAAAACTTAATATATGACTTTATTTTGAAAATTTCATATATCTCTGCATCTAACTTACTGTTAGTAATACAGCGCACTGGTTATACATTTTTGTCAGATAATTTTATTGAACTAGGTATTAATTTTTACTTATAAATTCCAATTCGGAAATTTATTTCATTGACAATTCTGTGTCCCATAGTGTAGTTAGATTTTTTTTTTTCCTTATAAAATAAAGAAAGACTTTTCTGAACACTACATGGTTTTGGTTTTATCACTACCAATATTCATTACTTTCAAGTTATCTGCATTCAATGTACCAATAATATTTTCTTTAAGTTATATATATATACATATGTAATGAGATATTACTCATAAGTTGTATCTATAATGTTATCTCACAAATAGATAATTCAAGGGGTTAATGGGGTAGTTTATTGTGTACTTCTTGAATCTTACTACTTTTTACACATAACAGTTAGGCGTTAGGCCTCTAAAGCAAGCTAGGATAATGAGTGAGCAATATTAATAGCTGACATTAATAGACTACGACATAGAGCGAAAGAATAGACTATGATAACGAGCGAGCAACATTAATAGTATCCACGATTTTAATGTTGGTTCCGGGATGGAACTTAACTTGGGTTTATTTTACTAAGAGGTACATGAAAAAAAAAAAATGTACCGATTTTTACATGCAGCCCCCTAATTTTGGAACAAACTGCCAGAGGGATTTATGTCCTGCTATATTTTCTTTTTTGTCAAATGGTGAAAAGTTTGTCGTTGGAATAGTTTAGACAATTACAATTGTAGAAATATATTTTAAAACTGAAGATTCTATTAGTATAACAGATGACTAAAACAGCACAAAAACACACACATATAAAACTTCAGAGCTATTTTAGTTTAAAAAGTTCAATTTATACTGCTAAAAACGTCATAGCTTGAAAAGACTTTTTTTTTTTTTTTTTTTTTTTTTTTTTTTAAGAATCTGCTTGTACAAAATTAATTTGAAAATAAATAAATAAATCCCCTGGTCTTTACCTTATTTTTTACACCTTAGTTCATAATGGAACTAAATTTGCATAGATATTATTAGAAAAATAATTATACACTACATCAGGCACAATAGAAACTATATTTTAGAACAAATAAGATATCAGGAAGTATAAAATACAAAATCAAACGATTTATTTTAAACTAAAAAGCATCCGAATAATTTTCCACTGACAAGAGAATTTTCTGGCTGAAAAAATAATAATGATGTTATTACTTATTGCTTATTTGTGTGTATGTATGTGATATATATATATATATATATATATATTTCTTCACACATTAAACAAGTCAAGAATATTTGTTAATTGAAATTGTTATAAATTAATGGAAAATTTTTAAATAATAGTTGAAATAAATCACATAAGAACCTCTGAATGAATATAATTACCATTAAAAAGTTGGCATCAGTCTTGTAATCGAAAGGAATCTTCTTGATTGCATATGTTAACTTATTTAATTTATATTGAGCCTAAAAATACAAACAGTGCAATGTTTAATTTTAAAAATGTAAACACACAGGATAATTAAGAAGAATATATACTCCTAAAAATCTCTTCCTTATTCTTTTATTTATAACCATTTATTTAAGTCTTTTATGTATGTATCTGAGTAACACTTAGTACAAATAACAATAAGTAAAATAAATAACAGATTTGTAAAATTTACGTAACAAAATTACCAAAAATTTTCCTTGAAATAACAATTAAGGAGAAAAAAAAAAAAAAAATTGAAATTATTGGTCAAATGGATTTTAACTAAAATCAAATAACTGTAAAAGTAATTTTAGATAGAAATAATCCCACATAATAAACAAGCAGGCCAGCATACATTTCCTAATTCTGGTATACTTCTGTAGAAAAAATAAATTTTTCTTTTGCATCAAAAAGATTTTAAATCAAGAAAACCCTAGATACATTTCTTTTCAATAAAAGTTTTAGAAATGACTTTTTTTTTTTTTTTTTTTTTTTTTTTTTTTAAGTGAATAAATAAATTTTATAAAATTTATTAAATTAAATTACCTTTATTCAAACTTTAATTCTTTACTTAACATACAATTATGCAGAAACTACAGTACTGCAATAAATATTCATTTTAGACAAACAAAAAATTAAAGTGGGGAAAGGCTACACAAAAAACAAATTTTCAATTTTTATTTTTTCATAAGATATCGTCAAAATAGAAAGTATAATACATCCATGGGTTTAACATTATGGGGAGAAAGCATACTACTGACTGAGAAAAACTTCTTGGCCATCTGATCGCCTTTGAAAAGGGCAAAATTGTAACGTTGTTTACATTGCACAGTTTTTTAACGTTGTTTACATTGCACAGTTTTTTAACGTTGTTTACATTGCACAGTTTTTTAATGTACTAAAATTATGCTTGTTTAATCTTGAGATTAAAAATGTAACTATGTACATGGTTTTAATTATTATGACTATTATTTAAGACCTTCAAAGTTTAAAAACAATCTAAAAATTCATAATTATATAGTTTTAAATTATCAGTGTATCATGGAGAAAAGAAGAGCTCCTGGATATATCTAAGGATTGGATATATCGATCAGTGGCAGTCGAATGGAAAAGTGGACCTCTTTCTACAATGTATCTCTATTGTTATTTCATGTAGGATTGCAAGGTGATTTTGGAAATTATATGTATAATATTTTCATTGAAGTTAAATCATTATAGGAAAAATACCAAGTTATTTCTTTTGATTATCTAAATTCTAATTTCCTTTTTTAAATATAACCAAATAATTAATGTAAAATTTAAAATAAAAATAGTGAAGAAATATTTATTTATTAGCTTAGCAATTTTTAATGACAGAATTAATACAATAAATAAATAAATAAATAAAAATTGGTAAAAAAAAAGTTTAAAAAAAAAGTAAAAAAAAATAATCATACTTTATAGCTTTAAAACAAAATTTTTTATATTTTATAGCTTCAAGACAAACATTAAAAATTTTAAAATTCAATTTTTCGAAAACAACAATCATTTTAATGATTGTGAATTTACTGAATGGGAAAACAGAATTTAAAATAATACATTAGGTAATGAATAATTTGCCTAATATATCTTTTCAAAATAACACAGGCTTTGACTGACAGACAATGATAGGTGAAGCGTTCCCTTAAGTCAATCTCACAGTATGAACAATATATAAGAGAAAGCTGGACACCAAAGGCAGCTAATATAAGTGAGCAAGATCCAACAAATCCCAGGTGCCAAGTTGCCTGGGCGAATAAAATTATCTCATTTTTGACTAGTTATTTCATTCTGAGAATTTTATATAGATGGGGGAGTGTTGCCGGCGTGAAACTAGTGTAACCCCACAGGCAAGTCACAAGTCTTGCCGCCTGCCTCCTTCTTCCTATCTTGTATTTCTAGGGTTGTTTTTTTCATTAATTTTGATAAGTTTATGGTTTTAAGTTAAGATTTGTTGTTTTACTTTATTGATTTGTTTGTTTTGCTGGCTGTTAATTAATAGATCTGGTTTCTTTACATTAGTGTATTTCATCCACTAATAATTTTTTCTTTTTAAATCTTATTGGTCATTGGTGTTTCAGTGATCTTGTATCTGTGGCTTGGCTTCTACAATGCTTAATAGATCATCTTTATTATATATAATATTCTTGATTGAATAGTTCATTTGTTCAATGTAAAATAATACATGAATGACTAGCAATAATTATAGAAAAATAAAATATTGCCTCTAGCCTCACTACATTTTTCCATTAGTGCATAGAAATAGTTCGCTATCTCAGGCTCCTAGAAATTTTTCTTGACTTCTGAGTAATTGAAACTTTTGTTAGTCCCTGTAAATGAATTTCCAATTCAGATTGATGTAATAATAAAAAATGTGCTTTACCTTACACATTAGACAAAGATGTATTCTCCTAAATTATACAAAGAAGTATAGTTAATATTTACCAGTGAACTGAATGGGATCCGGAATTTTCGCCCCCAGCATCTCGCCCCCGGCTTTTCGCCCCCGGGAAATTTCGCACCCCGGGACATTTCGCCCCCAGAAATTTCGCCCCCGAGTGATGTAATATATAAACGTAATTAATTACAAATAAAGATATAAACATACATGCTGTATTTCCCAAAATATTACCATGTTTTTATTAACTTCGATTCTTCTTTGTTTGTTTGTGTGTCCAGTACAAATCTTGCAATCGATTTTTAACCCGTTAGTAGTCGCTATACGCAGCGCCACCTATTACAGATTGAACACTTTTTATTTAACTGCCACCAATAATTTTAAGAAGTGATGTGATCGACGTTTCTTCGATTTTATTCGCGTTTTATGAATACCAAAGACCACTTCTAAATATTTTTGGTGGCTATTGAATAAAAAAATCTTGCAAAACTGAAGGATGGGCGGCAAATCGACCAACTAGCGACTACTAACGGGTTAACTAACTTCCTGACTAGCTAGACATTTGAAACTTTCAGAATAGTTCAGAACACGGTGACAATGTATTTTTTTAATACTTTTAGCCAACTGTTTCGTGTCCATGCTGCCTTTGGTAGCATTACCAGTAAAAACCTTGCAATCGACTTTTAACTAATTCCCCGACTAGCTAGACATTTGACACTTTCAGAATAGTTCAGAACACGGTGACAATGTATTTTTTTAATACTTTTAGCCAACTGTTTCGTGTCCATGCTGCCTTTGGTAGCATTACCAGTAAAAACCTTGCAATCGACTTTTAACTAATTCCCCGACTAGCTAGACATTTGACACTTTCAGAAAAGAGCTGAACACAGTGACAATGCATTTTTTAAATACTTTTAGTCAACTGTTTCCGGTCCCTGCTGCCTACAGCAGCGCGTATATGATTCAACAGAAAATTTATATAATAACATAATGCCTAGATAGACATTTGAAACTTTCAGAATAGTTCAGAACATGGCGGCAATGCATTTTTTAAATACTTTAAGCCAACTGCTTCAGGTCCCTGCTGCCTTTGGTAGCGTTTATATAATTCAACAGAAAATGTATTTTACTAACTTCTGGACTAGCTAGTCATTTGAAACTTTTATAATAACTCAAAATATATGAATCAATAATTGCATTTATATGAATCAATAATTGTATAATTTTCCGACTAGCTAGAAATTTGAAACTTTTATAAAAGCTTATAACACGATGACTATGAGCTTTTTAATACTTTTAACCAATTTTTTCGAGCTCCCGCTACCTTCGATAGCGTTTATATGATTCAATTGCCCATTGCACAGCACTAGTGCGATGTAAAAACCCAACCAACCAACCAACCAACTCTGCTCCCCAAAGGGTTTAAGAACTGAGAATCGAAACTGAGGTTATTTTCAAATAAAGTACATTTTCAACAGTAACTGTTAACTCTAATAGAGCATAGAAAGTTTTACTATGGGTTTACATTTATTATTTTACACTATTTATTAGTAATGGAGCATATAATTAATTAATTTGCATTAAGCCAAAATAAATAATGCTCGCCTACTAAGGAATTTTTCGTTTCTTTCGTAATTCGTAAACAATTCGTCTTTTATCAATACCATTGCAGGCTTTATCTACGGGCTTAATATTCATAAATAAAATCCATTCGTCGACTAGAACATTATTGTCTTAAAAAATCAAATTCGAAACGCAAAAATTTCGACAACTTTTGCAACAATAAAATTACGGGCTCTGTCTATGTGCTGAATATTCATTAATTAATGCATTAGTTGACAAGAACCTGCTTATGTCTTTACATATTACTTTAAACACGCAAAAATGTCTTCAACTTTCATAATAATATCATTACTAGCTCTATTATTAGCTTCTTTTGAAATCTCTGTGATGATAGGTCATATTTAATGGCCAAAACCTTTGTATTCTTGGTCATTATGAATATAATTCTCCTAAATATCTCCAAAACGGAAAATTATATAAAGGGGCTAAAAATCTACGGGCTAAATAATCATTAAAATAAATAAATAAATAAAAAATAAATATGCCTGCATTGACAAGAACCTGCTTATGTCTTTAAGCATAACTTTCTACAAGCAAAAAGTCTTCAAGTTTCATAACCATATCATTACTGGCTCTATCATTAGCTTTTTTTGAAATCTGTATGTTGATAAGTCATATATAATGGCCGAAATCTTTGTATTTTTGGTCATTATGAATATAATTTTCCTAAGTATATCCAAAACAGAAAATCATATAAAGTCCATAATTATATGAATCATATAAATAGAGGTGCACAACTAGATGTTATAGCAAACCTATATACTAATTTTCAACGTTCTACTTCTGACAGTTTTTGAATTATGCAAGATACATACCCCCCCCCCCCCACACACACACACACGTACTTACATACTGACGTCACGAAAATTCGTGTAAAATCGTTGATATCTCTGAAATGGGAACTCGTATTGAAACCAAAGTTGCAAGTGTACAACTAGACACAACTATACAGTTATGTATATAAATTTGAAACCTTCTACGATTATTCATTTTTTCAGCTATGCAGAATACAAAATCAATTTCGTACATCGGGATTACTAACTTTCCTATACTTTGTATAAGGAAGTAAAAATGGTAGATTCATTTTTTTTAAACGCCAATTTCCGAGATCTAAAACTGCCCTACTTAAGTTGGATGACTGTTAATTTTCTTCTTATAATTACGTAATACATGAGAAAGGATATCTAAAATGGATTTATGTAACAATTTTCAAGAAAATCGTTAGAGCCGCTTTTCAGATATAAACTTTTACCAAAACTTGGCAAACTCAATTATTAACCAGAAAACAATAATTACATGCAAAAAGCGTTTAAAAAGGAGTTAATATAACGAGTTTAAAAAAAAAATATCCGTGCAGTCGTTTTTAAAGAAACGCACTTGCGAAGCCTGAAATTTTTACCGGGCGCATATAAATTTTCCTGAACTAACCAACTATATTATTTGAAAGGTCATCTAATAGAGTGTTTATATAGCAACTTTGAAGAAAATTGATTGAGTCGTTTTTGAGATACGGACTTACGGACCACTTCCGTTTTCCGCTGTCCCATTTCCGGTTTTTCAATTTCCCCCAAAATTTGAAAAAAAGTATCTGTATACCAGACCTGTCTCAGTTCTGAAGTTTCGTAGTTCTATTTTTGTTAGCTTCGGAGATATGATACATGATACCGAGAGGATTCCGCACATACATACACATACATACATATACATACATAAACACACTCTGACCAACTGTCAGAAACTACTTTTCTGGACTCAGGAGGCCTTAAAATGTATAAATCAGGTGAAAATTTGATATCGAGTTTTCGGACAGCATCTTAGAATGTAGAAAACGAGGGGAAAAGGCTGAAAATTCATAGAAACAGGGGGAAAAAGAGTCAAAATTCCATAGAAAAAAGCATGGGATGAAAACAGAAAAACTCACAATGTCAAGTACGTAAAAAAAAATAATAAAAGGCTTACACCAGAAAGGATAAAAGGACAAAATTGAGTAGAAAAAGACATCGAAGAGCGGTAACGAGCGGGCTGGGACGTTAAATATATCGTCGGGGTTTAATGCGACTCGCCTAGTATAAGTTCATTGCCCTACAGTAGTAGGGTAATGAAAATTTCTTGCTTCTGTAATCCCATTTCCTTATTTATCATTAATGATAAAATTGATTAATAAATAAAACAAAGTAAAATAATATTTCATAAATTTATAAAATTATTATGTGTGCACTAAAAAATTAATAAATAAATATATAATATTACTGTACACTTTAACTTTCTTTCAATTAACAGCGATAAAAAATTAATCGAACATTTTTTGCATTCGAAAACCTTATTTTAATTCATATGTTTTATATTGAAATTAAAAGGGAAAATAGCGTGAATTAAACCGAAATATATCGTGAATTACTACATGTATATTTATATTTTTATTTGTCATTACATATATATTTTCCACAACTCGGGGGCAAGACGCTGGGGCGAAATTTCCGAAATCCACTGTTCGGGGGCGAAAATTCTGGGGGTGAAATTTCCGGGGGCGAAATTTCCGGGGTGCGAGATTTCCCGGGGGCGAAATGCTGGGGGCGAAATGCCGGGGGCAAGATGCTGGGGGCGAAATTTCCGTAAACCGAACTGAATTGCTTTCCTAAATGAAATTACAGTTCATCATACCATGAATGATAATTTAATTTTAAAGAAGTAATCGTATTTTTTAATATAAATTAATAAGAGATACAAAATGTATTGTATTTATAAACAAAAGTTTGCTAGATTCTAGAATTAACAGCATGTATAAAAGTTGCGTCAAAAAATACACACTAACACCCATTGCACTACCAATTATTAAAAAAAAAAAAAAAAAAAAAAAAAAAAAAACGACATTTTACACATTTATGAAAAACAAACTAAAAATAATTTGATGAATAATACTTACCTTATAGACAGAACCAAATCCACCTTCTGCTATTTTTCCTAATTCAACAAAATTTGAGCAATAATAAAGCTTTAAGTCTGTAGACACGGAATCATTTTGAAAAATGTGTCTGTAAATAAATATTATACATTCATACTTATGTGTATACATATATTAATATTCTCATTTAATACATATATACATATATATATGAAAGGGATAAAAATAAATAGATGTAAATTATAAAAAAACTCAAATTAAAAGTGTAAAAATCGCTAGTCGAAATTATAATCGCGAATAATTTGTAATTGCCCCTTTAAAGATTGTTTCCTAGCGGAAGACTTTATAACTCAGAAATCAGAAAAGGAACAAAATTATAAGTCGAAATTCGCTGACATTAACGCAATTTGCAACTGTCTCGGCATTGACCTGCATATTAATTAATCCCAGAAATTCCTTTTAAGAGCCCAGATGATCTAAAGAACCAATCAGCAGCTCAGAAAATTCGGTATAAAAGCCCAACCATTAAACAAACGGACACTTCTTGTCACGCTTTTCTAATGCTAATAAACTTATCGTCAGTCTTCCTCCGAAATTGCGTAGGCACTACAGGCCTTCCCAACAGATTCTGCGGCCCAGGGTGCCGCTTGAGCTGCCCGTGGATCGGCAGAATGTCGGATTAAGACTCCATTCGCCTTACCCTGTCTCGACTTAGAAATAATGAAGTGATAAAGATGTTTCCTGAAAGAAATCCTAGTCGTCCTTGTGTGCTACGCCTGTCACCTCTCTCTTATCCAGTAATTAATCCATTACATATATATGAATTCTTCATATATTAAAATCAGTAACCTACTTACATACCAGAAGATGAAAAACAGATAATGAACCCCAGTAGTAGAGTAACATAGGCCAATATTACGGTTCATTATAGAGGCTAATATTAAATGACTTATTCATTTATCATTGGAGTATGTCAGACTGACTGATATATAGTGTATATTAGTTTGTCATACTTATAATGCTATTAAAATTGTTTTATACCTTCTATTTTTTTTAAAAATAATACAAAGTCAAAACCAAATGGCTAACTTAAAAAAAAATCAACATTGTAAGTCCAACATTGGTAAATATTGGTAAAAATTTTGACCTTCATCAATGCATGCCCTTTTGGGCAATATTAAGGATATTGAACCAATATTGCAGTACTATTAAAGAATGAGCAACCTGAAAATATACTGTTTTAACAAACTAATTCAAAGTTAATATGACTGTTAGATAATTAAATACAAACACATATGAAATAAATAATTGAACAGTTAAATGTATATCATAATCAAGTAGAAATAGTGATGTCTAAAACACTCTGCTTCCAAACTTTACGGCATATTTTATAAGAAATAAATTAACAAAATAATCATGTTATTATAATAAATAATTAATAAAATAATATGAAATAATACACAATGTAAAAGTACAAATGGTGCTGAAAACAATGTGTAAGAGATATAATAAAAAATACTAGGCCAGAAAGTGGCAAATATTAAGATACAGGATAATCATATATAATACATATAATGAGAAAACAAATTAAGAAATTAATATAAAGTATAAAAACAGTGAATAAATTATAGAAGATAAAATACCAAGATGCAACCAAATTATATGCTCAAATGCAGCAGTTAAAATTTGAATGTAATTATATAATGTGACTGTGGCGTTAATAATTATTTAATTTAATTAAAGGGGCTAATAACTGACTTTAATAACGTGGCCGCAATAACAACAAACAGATCTTTTATGGTCATAAATATGACTTCAAATAAAGGCAAGTGATCTGCAGCTGAAATACAGAATTGAAGCTAAAAAAGAAGTTTTAAGCAAATATCTTGAAAATCATGCAAGAGTCATTAAACAGACAGTTGTTTCTCTTCACTTTATATTTATTGCATATCACTCAGAAAGCAAGATTGTTTGACTGTCACACTTACTAACTGTTTAAAAAATACAGATGAAATATTTGATAATATTTAACATAAATATAACAGTACGTCTATTGACTCACACTTATCCAAAAAATAGATTCGTTTAGATTCAATGCATAGTTACACAGATTAAAATGGATTTTCCATAAGTGGAATTGGATAACGAAATTGGCATCCAAATATCGCCATTTTGAAAATTCCAGATGGCAATGAACCCAATAAGAATAAAAAAATTTAAATTTCCATTAAATAATCTGGAGCTATCAATATAAAGAATTTCACCAACTAGGCAAGGCCGGCAAAATGTCAGTTGGCCTAAAGCCAAGGGATAAGCCTTTATGAACTACATGGTGTTCCGGTTCCGATTAATAGGTGATGGCAGAATATCACAAATTTATACGGAGTTGAGGTTTAAAGCTAGTAGAGATATTACTCCGTATTAGTAACTTTCTCTCAAACTTTAAACCCGCTGTCCCCCTCTTAAACGTCTAGGTGTAATCTATAGTATCCCTTGCAAAAATTGTGATTCTACATATATCGGTGAAACTGGCAGAACAGGTAAAATTAGATTAAAGGAACATAAACGCTCATATAAAACAGGAGATTTAAGATCGAAACTCGTAATTCTGATTTTGAAAACATTAAAATTTTAGCTTCTAATGTAAATATATATGAATCCTTTATTTTTCTAGAGGGCACTTTTACTAAAATGCAACATTCTGCCTTGAACGAGGCTAAAGCTATTCTTCCTGAATATTTAATCTTGTTATGATGTATTATGAATTTTTGTAAATATCTAATATGTTGTGCTTGTATGTTTGACACCGAGGAGGGCTAGTGTTCTAGCCGAACGTCTGTCGTGTATTTTAATGTTTTTAATTAAAATTTATTTTTAAAGTTTTAAATTTTTGTATTCTTTATCTCATTTTAAATGTTACATTGGTTTTAATATATTAATGAGACATATAAATTATGTTTAATTTTACTATATAATTAACTTAAACATTTCAATAGATTAAATTTAACATTTAAGTTGTAAAAATAATTCCATTATTTCCAAAGATATAAATAAAAATTTATTTTCCTGAATTTCAATTTTACCAATTAGATTTCAAAATTTCACTCAGACATCTTGAATTCATCATTTTGCTAGTTTCAAAATCTTAAACGTGCAGTTGTCTGCAACTCATTTTTTGCTAAGAACTTTTGAGAATGTTGTGGAAGATTTACAGAAAACATTACTAGTTGGACAAAAGTACTGCATCTTTTTAAATCTTGGAGAAAAAAGTAACAGAACTTCAGTTTTACAAAGAAGAGTCACAGCTAAACCTGAGCCTAATGGATATTTTGTACTACTTCTTGAATAATGTCTTCCCCTCAAAAATCGATTTAACTTTTCAATAAAAAAAATGAGACAATTACAATTTGTTGAAGTTTGTAAATCATAATAATAAATTACACCAACAAACATAAATGAACAAAAACAAGAAAAACTCAGTTATTGGGAGAATGCAATGCAGCTCCTATTGTAAAATATTCAATAATAAATACTTACACAGCACTGGTATTCAATTCTGCAGCAGGAATTACTTCTTCACAAATCTGTAAAAATTTCATAAAATGATTATGTAAGTTTTTGTGGTATGTTTTACGGAGAAATGTATAACATTTTCTTAAATAAATAAGACCTTTTGTAAATTTTTCCCATGCTCCATGTTCTGCTAAACTATAACATTTTAAAAAGAAAATGAGGCTTTAATAGCAATTAATGTAAGTATCAACCTAAAAACACACTATAACCTTTAAAAGCAAATCATTTACATATTTAGAAAATTATAAAGAAAGTAAAATTTAATATTAGTTCTGTTTACTTTCATACAGTATTGGTACATAATTGTGCAATATAACTTTCAGCAAGTACTATGGGGGAAAAAAAACTAGTGAAAGTAATTTTGCTATTCTAGTAAACATGTGCATGATAAAATACTTGTTTCCTTCCACATTTATTATAAAATTACTGGATTGGATTTATGAAAATTCAACCTCCAGTATTACTCATATTAATACATTTGACAATATTCAGAACAGATTAAATTATTTAGAAAAAATTTGTGTGCAAAATCAATTTAGTGGGCACCATAACTTGTTACATAATGCATAGAACTCCAAACACTTTGTTGGGTCATGACAAACTGAAGCTGATTTGTCTAATACCCCTAGTTCTTCCACCTACAAGTATCTTTTATAGATATGGTTACTATAATGCATTTTTTACAATTTTCAAATAGCTATATTTTAAATCTTAAAGGCCAAAATTAATAGTTACCACTTATCCTGTGGTGATCAAATATAAGAAAAGGCAATGCAAAAAAAATCGCTACACTTAGCAACTTTTATATAATTACATGTTTTATGTTTCAAAATATTGCTTTTTCTGAATTCCCACTTCAAATACTCAGATATTTAAATTAAAGAAATAAGAAAGTATTTACATTATTATTATTATTTAAATTTTAGAAACAATTTAATACTGTCCACAAGTAGGCTGCTTTTTAAGATGATTCTAGAAAGCTTTAAATCACCCATTCATCATTATATAAAAGACATATTTAAGATAACATATAAATCCAAAAAACATTTTATGATCGTCCAGAGGACACTTATAGGCTTATACAAGACTGATAAAAGATGTAAGGATTCCCTGGTTGTACAAAAATTGCCTAAGAAAAAAATCTCTAAATTAACACAGAAATTACATTTGGATTTATTATTATTATTATTATTATTATTATTATATTTCTTTTTCCCCAGTCCTTTGGAAATCTCATGTTTTTTGCTGATCAGAGGACACCAGAGTAATTTGGAAAAGACATCCTCTGGATCTCTAAAGACGTCTCTGTGTTTCTGGGAAAACTAACACAAGTCATTTCAGTAGGCCACCCAATCCACCCAATCCATCAATCAGAACCTTAACTTACCAATAAAAAGTATTAGTGTACTTTCATGACACTCCCATTGATCAAAAAGATTGGCAAAAACAATAGATCCTGCAATTTTTCACAGACCTGAAGAAAATGAAGTTATAGACATTGATTTAGACAATACCAAGAAAATTTTCAATTAATTACAATGGCCATAATTATGTATATAATTATAAATCAATGGGAATTAGAACTCAGCACAATTCCTGCAATGAAATAGAACAATGAAACATTTTGACAACAAATATTGGTGCAGAAAAAAGATCATGTGCAGCACACCAAAACCGACAAAACTAGACACAAACAAATATAAATTATTCAAAACTGAGGAAGCCCTAGAGCAGGGGTAAAAATATTTTTTAACAGTGAATAAAGATAATTTAGTATTGTAAAAAATACTGTAATTAACTACAGTTTAAACTATCTTACCTGTTTTAAAAAATTGATGATTTTATATTTCATAGTCAGCCGCAGTTGATTACTTTTGTCCATTATCAACAAATCATTCAAAATCTATAAAAGATCAGAAATTTTAAAACTAGAAAACACAATCTAAAAGTACTTGTTAGAAAAAAAAAGGAACAAAGATTATTGATTTGAGAGACTTTGAAAATTATCAATATAAAAACTGACCTAGCATTTTCCCTTCTATAAAACCAAATTTAACAATATCCTTCGAATCGTAAAAGAATTTGTAAAAACGGAAGAATTATGCCCAAACTTTAATAACTTCAAATATGAAAAATTGATTCATATAAGAAAGTAGTAAAATAAAAATAAATATATGGGTCATTCAACCCACATGTTGATTTACACTGGCGGATAATATCAGTTTTACATTATTTCATTTACAATTATTCCCTAACTATGTTTAATATTTGAGTAATTTTCACAACAAATATATTTCTAAAAAATTTTCTATTTACTTAAAAGCTACTTAAAGCTAGCTTTATCATATCTTACCAAGACCAAGTCAAGAAATAGAAATAGAACAATTCAGAATAATATATTTCTTCACAATATTCACTTCAAAGCATGGAATTTTTAATTAAACTTAAGAATTTAAAAAACAACCTTTTTATCAAATTCACGACATGGCTGGAGTACTTTTACCGTGGTTCCCCAGCTTTTTTGCCGGCAACTCTCGGTGCTGGAGGGTTTGAAGTCTGTGCTGTTTCTGACAATAAACAATGGCATCACATGCTTTTAAGCAGAGGAACCAGAGAGAAACAAAAACCAAAACTAAATTCAAAACTGGTATACAAACGACAAATAGATTATAAGACTTCGTCTTGCTTTTGCCTCCAAGGCAGTAGCACGTGTTTTTTTGCACCTGATGAAGAAAGGCTACGTCCTTTCGAAACCGGTTGTGCTGGCTTAAATCTTATGGTGTGTGAAGAAGTCTTATAATCTACTTATCAGAGAGAAACAGCACAGACTTCAAACTCACTGCAATACACTGCATAAAATTTGATAAATGTTAAGCACAAAATTCATTCATGATACGGTTTTTAAATTAACAAATGTACATAACATCTTAAACTTGTATCACAAAACTTTTCATTCTTTTACCATAGCCTCCTAAACTAGATGCCTGTCGAGTTGCTCGTAAACTTGGCAACAGTTCAAGCGATAGACAGCGCCACCTGGTACAGATTGCACGACTTTTTTATTCAACTGTCATCAATAATTTTAAGAAGTGATATACAATATATATAATCGACGTTTCTTGGATTCTATTCACCTTTTATGTATATCAAATCCCACTTTAAAAAGTTTTGGTGGCTGTTGAATAAAAAAGTTGTGCAATCTTTACAGGTGGCGCTGTCTACCGCTTGAACTGTTGCCAAGTTTACGAGCAATGCAACAGACATCTAGTTTAGGAGGCAATCCTTTTACTATAAATTTTCATGTTTAATATAACAATTAAAATTAGGGACTTCCAACTTACACATGCTAACAGCTCAAAAATGATCATACAAATTAGGTATGCTGCCTAATTATACTGAAACTAATATATCCCTACCCTCCTCAATTTTAGAGCTTTTATGGCAATAGGGAAACTATAATATTTTAACATACCTTTAAAACAGAGTGCAGTTTAACATGAAAGAAATTTAAATATACATAAATTTTCAGATGCAAGGAGAGAAAGAATATGCAGCTTGCATTATAAAAATTATTAAAAATATACATTATATATATTTTTTCTTATAAGCTAACATTATTTCTCAGTTAAAAATTTCATTAAAATAAAATAATTATTCAAGAAAGTTAGTTGGAAATCCCTGATTTATACAGGTTTTTTTTATGTAAAATTAAAAGTTACAATAAAAGATTGAATTTTAAAAATTATACCTTAAATTTAGAGAGTCGTTTGCATGCTTCTATAAAGATAAGGAGAAAAAATGAGTCAGAAAGCTGAGGTGCTACATTTCATTCAATTAATATAAATACATTGCAATAAATTTAAGATTTTAGATTAAGCAATTGAATAACATTTCATTGTTCATATAAGACTTAAAAAGAAAAAAATCTAAGAGCTCCAGAAAAAATTTGAAGAATCTAAGAATTTTTATTAACTTAACACTAAAAACACCTTATATCCTATGGTCTGTAGAGTCTAAGGACTACGAACGATATTTTTTAAGCACTTTTCTGCTTCTTTCTAGGACACTAAATGTAATGAAAGTAGCATA